>ML241974.1:5911-29476 GCA_005239495.1 Nicotiana undulata
GGGGGGGGGGGGTAAAGTGAATTAGGGTGGTTGGGTAAAAGTGAAAATAATAATAAAAAAATTTTAAAAAAATTACCGGAAAAAAAAAACTTGCCTGTGTCGAGACGGTCTAGCGCGGCCTTAGCGCTAACTTAGCGCGGGCGCGCTAGTACATGGGTCGTGGGACAGTGAGAAACCCCACTAGCGCGACCTCTAGCGCGAGATGAGTGCAGTCGCGCTAGTGGAGAAATTGGGGAGGCAGTGAGAAACCTGACTAGTGCAGCCTTAGTGCTAGCTTAGCGCGGGCGCGCTAGTCCAGGCGTCCTCAAAATTATTTTATCATTTTCTCCTTTCTTGGGGTCTTTGTGTTCAGCCCTTTTCTCGCACACCTGCATATGTTAGTACTTACACTAGAAACACTATATGTATTGGGTTGCCTCACAACCAGCGCTTGATTTAACGTCGCAGCACGACGGGTACAATAATTAATGGGTTGCCTCCCATGAAGCGCTTGATTTAACATCGCGGTACGACGCAGAATGAGCGCATTTAAGGCTCGCTCCACCTCTGAGGTTCAAAAACATGCACCACAGACAACTCATTGGTCTCATTCTTCCCCACATACAGTTTTAATCTCTGTCCATTAACCTTGAAGGCGTTGGACTTAGGGGTGTTCATAAAAACCCGAAAAACCGAACCAAACCGAAACCCAAACGAAACCAACCAAAAAAATTGATACTTTTTGTTTTGGTTTGGTTGTGGTTTTGAATTTTAAAAACCGATCAAATTTGGTTTGGTTTTGGTTTTAATCAAAAAATAACCGAACCAAACCGACTATAGGAGTATCTATATCAAATTTATTATTACACGTATATATATATGTATATTTTTATGCAAAGTTTCAAAATTTTGATGGTGAATGTTAATCGTTTGCACTTTTAGTACAGTTCTTTACCTTTATATTCTAGTTTGATTGGTAGTTTTCTTTTGTTAAGTGTAAGAATCCATTTCATGTTAAAAAAAATATTCTTAATGGAGTCCTTAAATTATTCATCACTATTTGATTCAATTATCATCAATATATTTTAGTAAATAATAGATTTCTCAAAGGACAATTGATTTGATAGTGTCACGTTGAAAATGTGGTCGCCGAAATATGTGTTTGGTAGTGTATGTATTATATTTAAGAAAAAACCGGTAAATAACCGAAAAAACCGAAAAACCGACATAAACCGAATCGAGAAAAAACTGACTTAATTGGTCTGGTTTGGTTCTAATATTTGAAAAACCGACTTACTTGGTTTGGTTTCTTTTTAGGGAAAAAACGATCCAAACCGAACCATGAACACCCCTAGTTGGACCCATCTTCAGTAGCAATCTCCACAGCGCCAGAAGGAAACACTTTGACCACTTTGAATGGTCCAGACCATCGAGACTTTAGCTTACCCGGAAACAATCTCAATCTTGAATTATAGAGCAATACTTTATCTCCGGGTTTGAAATTCTGGTCCACAATGTTTTTGTCGTGTAATCTCTTCATTCTCTCTTTATATAGCCTTGTTCTCTCAAATGCTTGATACCTGAATTCTTCCAACTCATGCAGCTCCGTGACTCGATTTTCACCCGCAGCATCAAGATCCATGTTCAACTGCTTCAATGCCCACCAGGCTCGATGTTCCAGCTCTACAGGCAGGTGACAGGCCTTACCAAATACCAACTTGTACGGAGACATACCAATTGGTGTTTTACATGCAGTTCTATAGGCCTAGAGTGCGTCATCAAGCTTTTTCGCCCAATCAGTTCTTGTGGCGTTTACTGTTTTGGTCAGCACACTCTTGATTTCACAGTTTGATACCTCAACTTGCCCACTCGTCTGATGGTGATAAGGGGTTTCCACCTTGTGGCGCACATCATACTTGGCTAGTAGCTTTTCGAAGACACGATTGCAGAAGTGAGTGCCTCTGTCACTAAAAATGGCCATTGGGATCCCAAAACGGGTGAATATGTTTTTCTTCAAGAACCCCACCACCACTCTTGCATCATTGGTAGGGAATGCTGCAGCTTCTACCCATTTGGACATGTAATCTACAGCAACAAGTATGTACTTATTGCCATAGGAGCTAAAAAAGGGACTCATGAAGTCAATCCCCCACACATCAAACACCTCCACTTCTTGTATCAGGTTCATGGGCATCTCATGACGACGGGATATGTTCCCCGTCCTTTGGCACTCATTACAGCCCTTCACCCAATGGTGAGCATCTTTGAACATAGTTGGCCAGTAGAAGCCGGCCTCTAACACCTTAGCTGTTGTTCGAACTCCTCCAAAATGTCCTTTATACGCTGATGCATGACAAGCCTGCAAAACAAAACATTGCTTTATCTCGGGGACACACCTCCGGATCATGTTATCAATACAAATTCTAAACAAGTGAGGTTCATCCCAATAATAATTTTTGCAGTCACGATAAAATCTTTTCTTTTGGATAGATGAGAGTTCATAAGGTTCAATACCACTTGCCAGGTAGTTTGCAATGTCTGCATACCATGGTACATCTTCCATGCTCGTGGCGAGTAGCTGCTCGTCTGGAAAGGTTTCCATAATATCCTCTGGTTCTACAGCATTCTCAACACCTTCAAGTCGTGACAGGTGGTCAGCGACTTGATTCTCCATGCCCTTGCGGTCACGAATCTCCAAATAAAATTCTTGTAGTAGCAGCACCCAACGAATTAGGCGCGGCTTGGAGTCTTTCTTATCAACCAAGTATCTGATGGCTGCATGATCAGTGTACACAATCACCTTCGACCCGATCAAGTAAGACCTGAACTTGCCAAAGGCGAACACTACCGCCAACATCTCCTTTTCGGTCACCGTGTAGTTCAGTTGAGCTCCACTCAATGTTCTACTTACGTAGTAGATTGGGTGCATTATCTTATCTGTGTGCTGACCTAACACGACTCCCACTGCGTAGTCACTAGCATCAGACATGAGTTCAAACGGTTGCTCCCAGTCGGGGATAACAATTATAGGTGCCGTGACTAGTCGCTTTTTCATCTCCTCAAAAGCCACCCTGCAATCATTAGAAAACACAAAGGGGTTATCTTTTTCAAGCAACTTACAGAGGGGGTTGTCTATCTTGGAGAAGTCTTTGATGAATCACCGGTAGAACCCGGCATGCCCAAGGAAGCTACGTATAGCTTTGACTGATGTGGGTGGTGGAAGCTTTTCAATCACCTCTATTTTAGCGCCAGTCCACCTCAATTCCTTTGCTCGATACCAAGTGCCCCAAGACGATCCCTTCTTGTACCGTGAAGTGGCACTTCTCCCAGTTAAGCACAAGATTCGTCTCAATGCACCTCTTTAGCACACGGGTCATATTTTCTAGGCACTCATCAAATTAATTTCCCACTACTGAGAAATCATCCATGAATACCTCCATGATATCTTCGACCATGTCTATGAATATGGCCATCATGCACCTTTGAAATGTGGCAAGTGCATTGCAGAGGCCGAATGGCATCCTTCTAAAGGCAAATACCCCATAGGGGCATGTGAAGGAGGTCTTTTCCCGGTCTTCTAGGGCAATTGAAATTTGGTTGTACCCCGAGTACCCATCCAGGAAACAAAAGTGAGACCTCCCTGCTAGCTTGTCGAGCATTTGATCAATGAAGGGAAGTGGAAAGTGGTCTTTCCGGGTGGCAA
This sequence comes from Nicotiana undulata, assembly GCA_005239495.1. NCBI lineage: Eukaryota > Viridiplantae > Streptophyta > Magnoliopsida > Solanales > Solanaceae > Nicotiana > Nicotiana undulata. The sequence continues at coordinate 9,594 of ML241974.1, forward strand.
GATTCGGCTTTCTTTAATCCATGCAAATTCTCCAGCCAGTGACGGTTCTTGTAGATATCATCTCCTTTTTGTCATTCTTCACAACCGTCATGCCACCCTTTTTGGGAACACATTGCACTGGGATAACCCAATTGATGTCAGAGATGAGAAAAATGGTTCCTGCATCTAACCACTTGATGATTTCTTTCTTCACCACTTCATGTTCGGATTCAGCCGCCTTTGGTGTTCCCTGGAAGGCATGTGTCCCTCTTCCAGGAGAATCTTGTGCATACAATATGCCGGGATGATCCCCTTGATATCTGCCATGGTCCATCCAATGGCAGTCTTGCACTCAGTGAGTACCTGTAATAGTTGATTTGCCTGCACATCTAACAAACTAGATGAGATAATAACAGGTAGAGTAGAGTTAGGTCCAAGAAACGCGTACCTGAGATGGGTTGGCAGTGGTTTCAATTCCAGTTTGCGTGGTTCTTCCACAGATGGTTTGGTTGGCGGGCTCTCTCTTTTATCTAAGTGTAATGGCTCAAACTCGAGAGCCCTCGGCCAGACCCCTTTACCTTCAAGTGCTAACACCCATTCTGCCAATTCTTCCCCATTTACCTCATCCAAATTCATCAAACATGCAGCCAGGGGGTCCTCAATATTTAAGGACGCATCATCTTCCTCCACTATCACATCCATAGCATCAATGAGAGAGCAATTGGCGAACTCACTTGGTCGCCTCATAGATTTCTGCACATTGAATGTGATTTCTTCGTCGTTAAGCCTCACCTTGAGCTCCCTAGTTTCACAATCAATGAGGGCTCTTCCTGTGGACAAAAATAGCCTTCCCAGATTATGGGAATCTCCTCCTCTACTCGACAATCAAGTATCACAAAATCAGCAGGGAACACAAATTTCCCCACTTGCACTAAAACATCATCCAGAATGCCTGACGGTCTCTTCACCGTCCTGTCAGCCAGCTGCAATAACATAGAAGTTGGTCTGGCTCTACCAATCCCCAGTATCTTGTAAATGGCCAGGGGCATGAGATTAATGTTGGCCCCCAAATCACACAGTGCTTTGGCAAAAGCAAAAATGCCAATGGTGCAGGGAATTGTAAAACTCCCTGGATCATACAACTTCTTTGCAATTGGTCGTGTTACACTGCACTACATGTCTGAGTAAGGGTCACAAATGCCAAGTCTTGGAAATCAAATTTTTGGGACATCAAGTCCTTCATCATCTTCGCATAGCCAGGCATCTCCTTCAGAGCATCAATTAGAGGAATGTTTACCTGTATCTGTTTCAGCATGTCCAAGAACTTTTTGTACTGCTCATCCTTTTGGTATTTGGCCAGCCTCTGAGGGAATGATGCTGGAGGTCTCTTTTTCCCAGTGATTTGGGACTTTTCTTTCTCAACCACCACTTCAAATACTGGCTCGTGGGCTATCTCCACTTTTTTTTCAGCCTCACTCTGCACATTGGGTTCTCCTCCAGCAGTTTGCACTGTTACCTTTGTCAAGTTTGTTGAATCATCAAGTTCAATCAGAATTGGTACTAGTGTCTCTGCCTGTCTGCTTTCACGAGCTATTTCCTGTTCCAAGTCTAAGTCTCTGCCATTGCGGAGGCTCACTGCCATCAGCTGCTTCGGGCTCTGGTCCTTAGGATTCACCTGAGTATCTGCAGGTAAAGTTCCAAGAGGACGATTGTTCAAAGACATTGTTATGTTGCTAATGAGGTGGTCTGTACAACTGAACTTGCTAACCCCAATTCTATCCACCCTGTCTCTGGCCTCCATAGTTTGACACATAATTCATATTCTCCGGGTAGTGAAGATGATCGCAGTCTGCATTCCACTAATTACCAATTGGTTGGCTAATTGAAGATGTGCATAAGCCCCCATTGGTAGTATCTACAATATGAACTTGTTGCTTCTGCCCTGACTCATCTACCTTTTTCGTAAGTAAGCTCATATGTGTCATCAAAGTTGCCATATTTTCAGCAATAGAGTTGGACGGATCTAATGGCACTGAGTGAACGATAGGGGTAATAGGTGCACCCCTGGTCATCCACCCTGAATTTTGTGCCATTTTATCAAGTAAAGCCTGGCTTTCTCTCCACGTCTTACTAAGGAATGCTCCACCAACTGAAGCATCAACATTAGCTTTCACACCATCAGCCAGACCCATATAAAATCGCTTCCCCAACATCTGTTCTGGAATTCCATGGTGAGGACAGACTACCAGCATCCCTTTAAACCGTTCCCATGTCTCCTGCAGTGTCTCCATAAGCTTCTGCCTGAAGCTCAAGATCTCATCAATTTGTTGCGTTGTCTTGTTCGGTGGATTGAATTTATTGAAAAACTGCTTGACCAACTCCTCCCATGTAGTAATAGAATTGATAGGGAGTGAGTTGAGCCAAGTCTGGGCTACTCCTATCATTGAGAACGGAAACAGCAACAGTCTTATTGCCTCCGGAGTGACGTTTGGTTGCCTCTGTGTCTTGCAGATCGACAGGAAGTTCTTCAAATAATGCTGGGGATCCTCAATGTATGACCCCAAAAATAGCCCCTTATTCTGCAACAAGTGCAGCATATTATTTGTGATTTGGAAGGACAACTTCTATCTGCGGGACCAAGATCGCGGTGGCCAAATTCTCCGCAGCGAGTTGTGCCCAATCATATAAGGGCGCCTCAGGTGCGATGGGCACCTCAGGCACTGCAATGAGTCCGGGTGGGTCAACCACATCTTCCCCATTATTATTGTTGATCATGTCATTCAGGTCAGCCATGTCTGTTTCAATGTGTTCAATAAGTAGTTGTTGCTTGCTTCTCCGGTTGGCCATGTTCAAGGCCTTGAAAACTTTTTTGGGGTCTGGTAAGGCTTCAAATACTTCACCAGTTCTCGATGAGTTTCTAGGCATGCACCTGTACAACCGATTCAGCAAACGTTAGAATTTCAATATATGAAAGAAATCAAAGAAAATTGATTACACTTAAGAATTTTGTGTTTTCCTCCAACTACAATTGATAATACCGTTAATTCCCCGGCAACGGCGCCAAATTTTGATCAAGCTCAACTATGTCTAATAAAAGAGTAAGCGGGCATTGCAAATATCATCCAGGTATTTTGCCCAGAGTCGAATCTCACAGGGAATTAACATATCAAATGTTGTTGTTAGATTACTAAATTCTTAATAATCAACTTTCTCAAAAGTTATGAATATCACTTGGTGGTGTTTTTACATTACAGCTGAACAAAAATAATAAACTAAAGATTAACTAACAATAAGGTTTAAACAATTGTAATAAAGGTCTAAGGTTATGGTTTTCTTCGTTGATGAAATCCCTTCTTGTATATTTCTTATAGTTTTTACTTAGTTGTCTCTATCAATCATGAACACTCCAGCTATCATAAATCTCTCTCAAGTAATTATAATAATCTACTAAATGCACTCTCTCCAGTTACGCTAGCTAAATTGCATTACAGTTCACTTTAGATTGCACTCGAGGTATCGTTATCTCTAATCCAACCTCTAAACCCTCGGTTATGGATTTCGCCTATACTCCGGGAGTGATGTTGTTCAAAAAACTACCTAAATATGCACTCTCTCTCAAGTAGATACATAATAAATAGGAACAGCTAATTGAGGGCCCTTCAATCAACTACAACAAGAACGTAGTTGAACAAATAGAGATTAACAACCAAACAAAACTATATTAATATCACAATAAGTTCATCCTCAACGGGTTTCACCAAAACCTTAGATTAGAAAAGTTAGCTACTCATAACGATAATGAAAACTACAAAAGGATTCATGAACAATGATAAAAATCACAAGAGAAGGAGATATGGATTGATGTCCAATTTCCCTCCTTGCATCTTGCCTTTGCTATTCTCGTTCTAAACTCTAAACCTCGATCCCCTACTCCCTTGGGCGAGTTGAACCTTTTATAGGTTGAGTGGATTGGCCTTGAACTTCCAAAAATAACCTTCAGCTATTACTTTTCACGTCTGGACTAGCGCGGACGCGTTAGTCACGCGCTAATGCCCGCGCTAGTTGAGTTATGCACTGCCTCAGAAGAACCGGACTAGCGCGGGCGCGCTAGTCTCGCGCTACAGCCCGCGCTAATGGGGTTTCCTACTGTCCAAAGCGTCTTCAGCCTTCAAATCACACATAAATTATCCCATGGGGCTGTTCTTCTTCAATTTCGCCCGGATCACCATCATAAGACCTCAATAGTGCATTGTACTCCTGTGAAACACAAAAATCACCATTAGAGCCAATTTATCATCATTTAACATACTTAGGACAGTGAAGCATCATTAAGTTAGAGTATAAATATACGCTAAACTACGTGAATTTAGCCTATTATCATATAATCACCATTGTGCAGTAAGTATGGGACTTTCTTAATTAGATAAACAAATTCATTTGGTTCATCGTATTCCTGAGAATACTCTTTGGCGCTGGACTATATATGGGGACTCAGTTGATTTCGCACGCCAACACATCAGAGACGTTCCAATGAATTAGACTAATGTCCAAAATTAAAAAAATTGTATCATTTAGTACATGGATGGTAAAACGCTGAATCATGATTGCATTTATAAGAAAAGAATTACACTTAGAAATCATAACAATCTGAATATTTAAGCTAAGATATATTAGAAGGAGAAGATAAAATGTATGAATTGTAAATGTTAGCTCAAAGAAATTATTATATGCATGGGAAGTTAATGAGCTTATCTTTGTAAAGTGAATAATTTAGATTCATGTACCTTAATAAAATTCTTTGATAATTCCAAGTCAAATTTAATGTTACAAAACTAACTTTTGTTATTATATTAAAGATATTATTAATATAATTTTTGAGGGCATAAAAGTCTAATAATATTGTAGGATCATTTTGGTTTTTCACTTTCAACTTTTATTTTTTATGCTTATAATATAGTCTGATGATGATTATTTGTAGTGGCTAATATATCATGCAGTCATTTATATATTTTAAGTTTGATTTGGTATATAGTTTAACAAAAGCTAACCTAAGTGATTTGCTAACAGACAACAACAAAGGCTTTCCTTATCTTAATTTTTGTGTTGATTTATTCAAATCATGAATAACGTGTACAGAATTATGTGGCATTTACAATATGAAATGTATTGTTGTCATTTGATTAGTTGCCTTTAGCGACTGATTGAATCAATAATGTAAGTTTCTTGGACATTCTAGAGAAATTTAATATAAAGTTTGTTTTTCATTTTTTTTCTTAGAAATATTTTTGTTCTGTTTTCAGAAAGAAATATCAGACAACAGAACTAAACAACCAAAATTAGCCCCGAGTCCGTCCAATAAAGAGAAGATATTAATTTTGTAGAATTTTTTTGGCGGACTTTAATTGGCCTGAAATTTTGTAGGTCCATAGAAAACGGCCTAGTTATCAATACTCGTCGCTTTAATGTCGCTTTTTGCATTTCGACTTCTTTTTATGGCATTTCGAGGTTATGCAATACGAATTTGTGATAATATCCACTTTGTCGTGTGTGTTAGTACATGTTTATTTTGTAGAATTTTTTGATGACTCCAAATTGGCCTGAAAAATTGTAAACTTCAGGGTCGTCCCCGAATTCATGTAGATGGCGTGAACTATTATTATAGCACATGAAAATCTGGGAATCCTCAATTCATATTTTATGGAACTAAAATTACAAAAAACGAGCAATGATCATGGCGAAGCAATGACAAATGTCCATTAGATTATTTTTTATGGGCTCATAAAATTTTAGGAGATTCGGAGCAGACCGCCCAATTTCATGCAGATGGTGTTGACTATAGCACACGAAAATCTGGAAATCATCCTGATGTAACGATTGGGACGGTTGTTTCGAGAGTTGTAGTCTTGTTCCCCCATTTTTGCTTCTCTTTTGTACTCTACAGCTGTATGGGTTGGTTGGTTCGGGTCCGGAGAGATTTCAGAGGGAATTGAGATACTTAGTTTTATAATTGAATGCTTAAGTTGGAAAAGTTGATTGGATGTCGACTTATGTGTAAATCACCTTGAATTTGAATTTTGATGGTTCCGTTAACTCTGTTAGGTGATTTTGGACTTAGGAGCATATTCGGACTGTGATTTGGAAGTCCGTAGAATTAAGCTAGAAATTGAGAAAGTTGGAATTTTAGAAAGTTTGACTGGGGGTGGACTTTTTGATATCGGGGTCGGATTGAATTTTCGAAAGTTGAAACAGGTTCGTGCTGTTATTTGTGACATGTAAAAAATTAATTTATAGTCAATTGGACGTGATTTGATAGGTTTCAACGTCGTTCGTGGAATTCATAGTTTAGTCTTTAGCATTCATTGTTTTGTCTTTTGCTTCCGAAGAATCAATGAATTTTAATAAAGGAAATTTTCGTTCCTATACCTTATAGGAAACTATATTACCAAATATGTTCATAGTTTGAAAATTACCCGCCATGCTAATAGTTTTTCTACAAAAAATAGACAATTTCTTAAATAAGGAATCATTGTAGCTGTAGACTTTCTATTTAGGCGCGCAAAAATTGGGGAAGTAAATATTCTTCCAGATATTTCATTAAATAAGGAATTATTGTAGCAGTAGAATTCCTTATTTAGGCGCGCTAATATTGGGGAATTAAAGATTCTTTCATATATTTTCAAACGCAAATCACTTTCGTCTCTCGTTAATTTTCTTGCAACCTTGCTACTACGAAGAAGAAGTTGGACGGGAAGGAATGGTCAAGTCTCAGTGCCTCCATCAGTAAAAGCCAGTTCACACACTAGAGCAAGATGATCACTTCCCCATTTCCGCAGGAAAAGGAAACTATATAATACGATACTTAGTTATTCATTAAAAAAATTGGAGAATTTTATCTTAGCAAAAATCAGTACTTTTGACATGTTTACATGATCCCTTTTTTTTTACGTTTAAAATGGGATATCAGCGAAATCATAACCCTCTAACTTCTAACAAAGTATGATATTATAGAAGAGTGAAGTGAAACTTGCCAGCAAGTTTCATGGGAATGGGAAAAGGAAGACTACTTCAGATATGGCCGTGCAACCTTACTAGTATTTAACGAGATCAGTCGTGGGAGACAAAATTCCCTGACCAGACATTAGGCGCGCTAATATTAGGGAATTAAAGATTCTTTCAGATGTTTCGACATTTTTTTATCATTTCACAAATCAAAAACGACTAAAAGTTCTACAAATCTTCTGGGAAAAAACGCAACTATGTCGAAAATTCCAATTAAGCTACAATTGAATGAAAATTGGGATATCAAAATTCAATGTACCCAGTTTGTAGATATTTTGTACATAAATTGTAGATTATTTGTATTCTGATTGTAGATGTTTTATTTTCTATTTTCACAAATCAAAACCGACTAAAACTTCTACAAATCTTCTGCAAAAAACGCAATTATGTCGAAAATTCCGATTATGCTACAATTGAATGGGAATTGGGATATTAAAATTCAATGTACCCGGTTTGTAGATATTTTGTAGATAAATTGTAGATTATTTGTATTCTGATTGTAGATGCTTTGTTTTCTGTTTTCACAAATCAAAAACGACTAAAACTTCTACAAATCTTCTGCAAAAAATAATTTTAACTTCCTGGAAATTATTTCCTTGGTGATTCTTGTTAGAATTTATATTTCCTGCACTATTCCCGAGTTTCTGGCTCCTTTTTTTCCCCTTCATTTGAAGTTCTTTCAGTTAGATTACTGTATAGAGCTTTTCGATCCTAGAAGATTTGTAATTTTATTTCATCTTGGTCACAGTTGCTTCTTGCCGAAATGATTTTCTGTTTTTCCTTCAATCCTTATCAATTAGTGCTCCTCTCTGGGCTAAGGTTGAGAATTCTCCAGCAACTCAAGTAGCCTGCAACCAAGATTTTAATCTGTGCTCTAATGGATCTCTGATGCAGAGGATGTTGGAGATAAAGAAGATGAATTGGATAACAAGAAATTCGTCCCATCGTATGCCTATAATACAATTTCGTTCCAGAAATCGTGGGTGTGGGAGGGAAACGTGGGTGAAGGTGTGGGAGGGAAACGTGGGTGAAGGTGTTGGAATTGGAGAGAGAAACGTGGGGGAGTGGGATTAGAAGGAATATGCGGTACCATTAAATTAGAAGTGTAATTAATACCCTTAAAATCACTAATGATATATAATTGGTAATTAGGTATACTAAATGTAATTATATCAAACATTAAACATTGAGGGTAATATAGTTTCCTATATGGCATAGAAATGTAAAAATTCCTTTTAATAAAGCGACCAAATGTGAACAACCATGCGGGCCGGGCCGTACCTGACACTGCATGAATAATTTTATGATGATTATTTTTGCAATTTTAGACCATTAAAAATAGACTAGTTAGGAATTTTATGGAGTATCTCGGTCAAAAACAAAATGTCCCAGTTTGTTTGAACATTGAATACGCCATTATGTTGAACATTTTTGTGAACAAAATTCATTTATTTTCTTCACTGTAAGACTTTTCATCATTGTATAACTTTAATGCTTAGTATTTTTATTCTAGTTGTCATGAGTAACTAGCTTTATTATTAAGGTTGTGGACTAAATGATGAGTGTAATGTTAATGTGTGCTTACCATTGAATCTAATCTAATTATTTTATATAATTGGGGGACTAGACTAAGTGACTTGACACCTCTCATTGTCCAAGAAACTTATTTATTTTACAAAAGTAAAAAGAAGAATCCTAGGAGATATTATCTCCTATTTTAAAATATAGGGTAAATAGAATATAACAATATTCGAAACAATAAAATACTGTAAAAAGATAAAGGACAAATAAATAGAATTATGTTAAAGTAACAATTATGTAGGGAAAAAATTAAAGAACAAAAAACGAAGGGAAAAGAAGGATCATACGGGATATTATCTCCTACATATTGAAGTGCTGGTGCTATAAATAGTAGGAGGATTTATGGATGTCAAAAGAGGTTATATGTGGTAACGCCACTTGAGAGATAGAAAAAGGAAGAGATGGAGGTTAATTAATAAAATTTAAAGACATGACTTTTGGGGGAGGAAAAGAGGGAGGTTAATTAAGAAAGTTAAGACATGACTTTTGGTATTCTATTTTTGGATCATAAATGAACAAAAAAAATGAGGAAAAACTCAAAAATTTAAGAGAATAGATAAATATGAATCCTAATATATGAAAGATGCCACATTATCTCTTTATATCCCTAAATTATATAATTATATAAATATAGATATAGATTACATGCTTATAATCGTAAAAAATAAAATTAACCTTGAGAATAAAGAACTAGTAAAAATAAGTTTAACCTATTTCAATCCCCAGATTGGCTACTCGGCATGGTCATAAACACTTATAACCGCACACATGCATAAGTTTTAATAAATTCATAGTTTAGTCTTTAGCTTTCAATGTTTTGTCTTTTTCTTCAGAAGAATCAATGGATGTTGACAAGGATACAAAATATGAACCACCGTGCCGGCCGTGTGTCACACCACGAATAATTTTGTCATAATTATTTCTGTAATTTTGGAGCATTAAAAATAGATTAGTGTAACGCTTCAGCCGGGCTTTTTGAGATTATAGTCCGGTTTTCTCCATTTCTGATTTTTTTGTGCTTTATAGCTGTATGTTTATCATATCGAGTTGGTTGGTTCAGGTTCGGAGTATTTTCGAAGTGAAATGAGACACTTAGTCTCTTATTTAGAAGCTTAAAATGGAAAAGTCAACTGGGTGTTCACTTATGTGTAAACGGTCTCGGATTAGAATTTTTATGATTCCGCTAGCTCCGTTAGGTGATTTGGGATTTAGGAGCGTGTCCGGAATGTGATTTGGAGGCCCGTAGTAGAATTAGGCTTGAATTTGCGAAAGTTGAAAATTTGGCGATTTTGGTCGGCATCGGGGTCGGAATGGATTTCTGGAAATTTGGGATAGGTTCGTGGTTTCATTTGTGAATTTGAGGTCACTCGGACGTGGTTTGGTAGGTTTTTCGGCGTCGTTTGCGGAATTTGGAAGTTTAGAAGTTCTTAGGCTTGAATCCGAGGGTAATTTGGTGTTTTGATGTTGTTTTGAGTGATTCGAAGGTTCGACTAAGTTCGTTTGGGATTATTTGACTTTTTGGCATGTTTGGTTGAGGTCCCGAGGCCTCAGGTGTGAATCGGGTGGTTAACGGATCAAGTTTGAAGTTTGGAAAATTGCTGAAATTGGTTGTTGATGGTGTAATCGCACCTGCGAGGGTGTGGCCGCAGGTGCGGTGGGTCAAGCGCAGGTCCAGGGGTGTGTTGGACTGTGGAGCACCGCAGGGGCGATTGGGTATGCGCATCTGCGAGCCCGCAGATGCGGATAGGTGCCCGCAGAAGCGGAAGTGAAGAGGTCAGGCAGTGGCCGCATGTGCGAGGTCTTTTCTGCACTTGTGAGGTCGCAGGTGCGGATATGGAGAGCAGGAGCGAATTTGGGGGTTGTAGTGATTTTCCGCAGGTGCTGAGGTTTTTGCGCAAATGCGGCATCGCAGGTGCATATATTTAGCCGCAGGTGCGAAAGACCTGGGCAGAAACTATAAGTAGAACCCTTCGCGAATTTTGGTTCATTTCCACCATTTTCAAGTCGGTTCTTGGAGCTTTTAGGAGTGATTTTGAAGGGGATTGTCACGACCCAAATTCCCAACCCTAGGGATCGTGATGGCGCCTAACACCACACTTTCTAGGCAAGCCAATATTAGAACTTGATTAGCCATTTTCTCTTGAATATTTATTTAACGCAATAAGACAATTTAAAATAAACTAAATCTAATAATTTCCAACGAATAACTTCATGAATAAAATAATAAACGAATAAATAAGGCGAGCCACGAACTAAATATATAACTATAAGATTACACCAGGATCTGGTGTCACAATTCACGAACTACTAAGAATACTACAAATAATGGGCTGAATGAAATAATATACTATATGTTTTGAGTGAAATAAAACAGTCTCTATAAAACTAAGAGAAGACTCCAGGAATCTGCGGACGCCAGCATATCTACCTCGTGTCTTCGGAAGATGAAAATCAACTACTAAAGTCTCCTAACGTTGGACGGTACCTGGATCTGCACAAAAGAGTGCAGAATGTAGTATCAGTACAACCGACCCCATGTACTGAGTAAGTGTCGAGTCTAACCTCGGCGAAGTAGTGACAAGGTTAGGACAGGACACCACATAAACCTGGACATCGAAATCATGCTAACAGGAATAACAACAATTAAGGAATTAAAAACATCAAATAATGGGAAGGGAGCATGCGATGGGGGATTTATAACATAAAGAATGAGGAAAAACAATAAGACAAACACAGACAGTGATCAAATATAATATTAGCAATTAACAATAAAAATGGAACTTGCACGGCATCACCCTTCGTGCTTTTACTCTCAGCCTCACCAAATAATAAATAGAATGCACAACATCACCCTTCGTGCTTTACTCTCATCCTTACCAGATCATAATTAAGAATGCACGGCATCACCCGTCGTGCTTTACTCTCTTCCTCACAATATGAATAAATCATGCACGGCATCACCCTTCGTGCTTTACTCTCTTCCTCACAATATAATCAAATCATGCACGGCATCACCCTTTTTTATTTACACTCTTCCTCACAATATAATTAAATCGCCAATGACATATAAAAAGGTATTTCACAACGAAACAGTATTTCTTCATAATTTCCATCACCAATTAATAATTTGATCTCAACTAAATGTTCTAAAAGGGATTGTATACGGTTAAAATGGGGAAGGTAATTTTCACGTCTATCTTGACATGCGGTGGATTAGTCACGCAAGATTCAAGGTATGGCCCGAAGTCCGACCTCGGACGCTTCTACAATTTGACTTCGAGGCAGTACAAGTTTGGGATCGACGTAAGGAGGCAGCACGGTGATTGAGGCAAATATCTCTGTGACAAAGTACAATTCTGTACTCAAACATTAAATGGCGGTATCAACTATGAATCTTGGAAATAAATGCTGATGTACTATGTTGGAATTTCCCCTCTTATAAAATGGGATCCTTGTCATTTTTTAGAAAAAAAAACAATATTGAATACAAGGCACAAGAACATTCTCTGCTTTATCTTAACATTCTCTATTTCTCTCTATTAGTTCATTTACTCACATTTATTGCTTTTCATCTATTGTTCTTCATAAATATCTCATTATTGATCATAAAATAGCACACCACGAGGCCTATAAATCTGTTATAGCTTCGCCGACCATTCGACATCGGCTCCGAACCTCGGTCCCAAAGACCCTCGAGGCTAGCTTCGAGCCTTCGAGTTAAGGCGTTCCGGTTTGCTTTTCCTCAGCTTTCTCACTGTTTTCGCTCTATTGTATCCTAACGCACTTTATATCAACTTCTTAATAACTGGTACTAAGAGAAATCGCATATATTTAGAACCACTTAATCAAATATAATTGTAATTACTATTTTCCCAGTAAACAGTTCAGCGCCCACCGTTGGGCTAAAGATAATAGTGATTGTTCTAGTGCTAGTCCGTCAAAAAAATGCAAGTTATCTTTCACACTTTTTCTTGTCCGAAGAATCTTTGATTTCATGTCAGAATGTCTAAATCGGTGAACTCACTCGAAAACAACAGCATCGAAGATCGTGGAGAAAACAGCGCAACCGTTTCAGGCGCTAGTGCACCGCTACAAAACCCTGAGGGTGTCCCAAACCCAAACCCGGTGGACGTAGGCTCGCGCAACGCCAAACACATCGACGTCAGTTCCCGCACCAACGGTGACACACACCCTACGGGAGAACAGGAGGTTCAGAACACCCCGGTTCAGGTAGAAAGGCAGGTAAGCCTTCACGATATTTTTGAAATATTGCAGGCACAGTAGTTGGCGATCGTTCAGCTACAAAGCCAGCAAAAGACTCCGAGCACCATAGCTCCACGGATGGCTCCTCGAGTCGAGCAGGTCCCGGAGAGATCGAGCAACGAGGGGTCGGCGGCCAATTCAGCCATCATAAAACTACTCGAGGACCTCACCAAGAGAATCGAGTCGGGGGAAAAGAGGATAGAAGCAAACAAGAAAAAGGTAGAGACCTACAACACGAGGGTCGACCAAATTCCGGGTAAACCCCCGATTTTAAAGGGTGTGGATTCAAAAAGGTTCGTACGAATACATTTTCCTTCGAGCGCGGCCCCAAAGCCCATTCCGAAAAAATTCAAAATGCTCGACCTAGCAAAATACAACGGGACTTCGGATCCCAACGAGCACATCATCGCCTACACTTGTGTTGTGAAAGGGAATGACTTAAAAGAGGACGAGTTTGAATCTCTCCTGTTAAAAAAGTTCGGAGAAACACTGTCGAAGGGAGCCATGATGTGGTACCACAACCTTGCCCCTAATTTGATAGATTTGTTTGCCGTGATGGAAGATTCTTTCATAAAGGCACACGCCGGAGCCATCAAAGTCGCAACCAGGAAGTCAGACGTCTTCAAAATAAAGTAGAGGGAGAGCGATATGCTGCGGGAATTCGTATCTCGCTTCCAAATGGAGCGAATGGAGTTGCTTCCAGTATCTGACGATTGGGCGGTACAGGCCTTCACCCAGGGCTTGAATGAACGAAGCTCGATAGCTTCGAAGCAGCTGAAACAAAACTTGGTTGAGTACCCTGCTGTCACTTGGGCAGATGTTCACAACCGATACCAGTCAAAAATCAGGTTCGAAGACGACCAGTTTGGGGGCCCTTCAGGTTTGGTATACCCCAAATGGCTCCTAACGAAGGAACCGAGAATGAGCAAGGAAAGGTACCAATCGTATGTTGAGGATCGGAGACACGCCCCCAGGAGAAATATACCTCACAACGATCGAAGGGAAGACCGAGGTTACAACCCACGGGGACTCGTGAGCCAAGTCGGTTATGACCGATCCACAGGACCAGCAGAGGCGCCCCGGCTATCAGAATACAACTTCAGCGTCGATGCTTCAGACATCGTGTCAGCCATAAGTAAAATCAAGGACACTAGATGGCCGAAGCCCGTATTGTCAGACCCGTCACAAAGAAATCATAACCTGATGTGTGAATTCCACAACACACACGGTCACAGGATCGAGGACTGCAGACACTTCAGGGAAGAAGTAGCTCGGTTAATCAACAAAGGACATATCACAGAGTTCCTCAGTGACCAAACTAAAACTCAAATTCGGGAAAGAGAGGCGAACAAGAAGAACGAGACAGGGTAGCCGCAACACGCAATCCACATGATCATGGGAGAAATCGACACCCCACAGGGGCCGATCCTCAGACGAACAAAGATATCCATCACCAGGGAAAAACGGACTCGAGGGTACATGCCCGAGGAAGCCCTCACATTCAGTGACGAGGACATCGAGACCTTGTCTCAACCTCACAACGATGCTCTGGTAATCTCTTTTCTTGTAAATACATTTCAAATTAAACGTGTACTTGTAGATCCAGGTAGCTCGGCCAACATAATCAGGTCAAGGGTGGTAGAGCAACTCGAGTTACTCGAACAAATCATACCCGCCACTCGAGTTCTAAACGGATTCAATATGGCAAGTGAAACAACCAAGAGAGAAATTACCATCCCTTTCAACATGGTCGGCACGATCCAAAATACAAAATTTCATGTCATTGACGGGGACATGAGATATAACACCTTGCTCGGAAGGTCATGGATACACTGCATAAGAGTAGTACCATCAACCCTCTATCAAATGATGAAGTTCCCCTCGAAGGAGAGAATAAAGACGGTATACGGGGAGCATCACGCTGCAAAGGAAATGTCCGCCATACACGACGTGGCACCAATAACGACACCCTCCGCGTCAAAAGGACCGAGAAACAAACAAGCAGCCAAACAGCCATAAGAATCCACGCCCCCAGCCGCTTTCGAACTCTTAAGTAAAGGACCGTGTTGCGTCCTTGGAGCGGGCAGGCAAAGATAACGCATAGCCGAAGTTGGAACGCTTCCGTTGTCGAGGTATGACTATCCCCTTTTTTTTAGTTAAATTTCGTGCTAACTTGTGCGCAGATACCCAGCTAGGCGGAAGAAAGACGTCTTTTGGCTCAAGGACTCTAGGTTTTAAAGCATGCGTTGCACTCTTTTCCTTCGGTCGAATTTTTGCCCCGAAAAGGGTTTTGCCGGCAGTTTTTAACGAGGCAGCACCTATATGCTACCTGGGGAAAGCTTAAAGAAGTATTCGAGGCTTTACTCCAATCAACCTCAAATACTGGGGGGGCATCGCCCCAGGAGGTCATCTTCTCAAATGAGTCAAAACAAGCCGAGGAGGGATTCCAAGAGAAAATTGTATACCGGGCCAAACGGTCGAATAAGCTGTGTCCGCATAGAAGGGTCAAATCCTCAACAGACAAAACATGTTTATTTATACCAAGCAACGAAAGGACTTTTGTTTTCTTCAAAACAATTTGCGATTCAAAGAAGTTGCAATTTTTAGGGGAAGCCCCCAAGGTTGTATCCGGGACTGCCGTCAAAGCCCGAGGTAGTAAGATCCCAAGTGGGTAACCTCGGGCGTGCTCGAAGTTATAAGACTTCGAGTATGGCACAACCGGATCACACGATCCCGACTTCAAAGCCAAGGCTATATATTCAAACTTGTAAGACCCCTAAAAAGGCATACCCTCGAATATAGATGTCGAGGATACGATACTCGGGATTAAGGGCTACGGCCAAACACGAACGACTTCGGTCAATAAGGCTACGACCAAATTAAAGCGATTCAGGGATGCCCGACTATCACCGCAGAATTAAATCCTTCGAAATTATTTCGAAAAGAACCGGTTAAAATCATGCTACCTTTAGTGTAAGCAAGAGTTTCGAACATTTTCATGTCGGCTCGTAAGAAAGAGTTTCGAACATTTTCATGTCAGCTCGTAAGAAGAGAGTTTCAAACATTTTCATGTCGGCTCGTAAAAAAGAGTTTCGAACATTTTCATGTCGCCTCGTAATAAGGAGTTTCGAACATTTTCATGTCGGCTCCTAGGGCAAAGCCTCCCGAGGCGCCCGTTCGTCACAACTCGTAATTGAGGTTCTTTTGGGCCATCGAAGAGTCGGGCGAACATGAAAAACTTTAAATAAATCTTTAAGTAATGGAAAATATGGCCATGCTAAAGACTGGTTCAAGTTGAATCGAATGAAACCCAAGGGTGAATATCCTCGAGCCGAAACCCGACTCGAAGACTAAAATCCGGGACAGGTTAAACTGAAACGCCTAAGGGAAAACACATCGGAGCCTAAGGGAAGACATCAAAGAGCCTATGGTCCGATTAAAGGATTCCCTGACTCTGTGATTAGAGGCCTAAACACAAAGGTAGCAGCCCCAGGTCGTTTTATTGGCCGTCAACATGCACCAAATTCAAGAATACAGGGGAAAAACAAACACAAGCAAACCGAAATGAACAGAGATTCCCATATATACCCACTAATACACTTACAAACTCTCCCAGCAACGATTTATGTAAAAAAGAATCCTAGTCTGCTCTCGGGACCAATTCCCCCGAAGACCTTTGAACATCGGCATCCACGCCAGGGGAAAGGAAGAACTGGGCATCGACCTCGTCCACTTTGGCCTGCTTTATCTCTTCTGAAACATCAAAACCACGGGCGTGTATCTCCTCGAGGGTCTCCTTGCAGGATTTACACCGAGCGTGCTCCTTTCTTCTTCTCTCCCTATCGAAGGATTCCCTCAGCTCAGCCCGAGTATCCATAGCATCCCTGAGGTAAGAGGCTACTTTCTTATCAGCCTTTGCTCGTGCTTCTTCAACTTTGGCTCGGGCATCGATAGCTTCGGCTTTTATCCGTAGCAGATCATCCTCGATCCTCTCTACTCAATTTGTTAGCATCGAGTTATCTTCTCGAACATTCTGAAGGTGCACCTCGAGGGCGGAAACTCCAGCCAGATCATTCTTATTAGCCTCAACATGGGCATCATTACGATCCCTAAGCCCAGTGCATTCGCATTCGGCCTGACCGACTCCGCCCTAGAGACGCTCCAGGTCCTCCGTCTTTTTCGCAGCTGCAACTCCGCCCTAGTGGCGCGAGATCTTATTCGTGTAAAGGTTATTGGTAATGGGGGAACGAGATGCCATGTGTATATGATTCGTGATGTGTGAGTTGAGATTTGTGATTATGAGGTGTGGTGCATCTGAGTGACTGTTGTTGTAAATCCTGTGTCGAAACAGTTTGATGATTAGAATTTTCATTGCTTTCTCTTAATTTCTTTCACTTGCATTTTATCTATGCTTTGATTATTTTGTTGTTTTATCACATGATTACTCTTTGTTGCCATTTATTAATTTTGCTTTCTGTTGTTAGCTTTACATTGATATATTGCACAGGTTACTTGATTAGTGAGTGTCTTGACTTGAACCTCGTCACTACTCCACCGAGGTTAGTCTTGATACTTACTGGGTACCGACCGTGGTGTACTCATACTACACTTCTGTATATTTTTGTGCAAATCTAGGTATTGGAGCTAGCAGATTCATGTAGTGAAATATTCTTGATCGTGAGGATTCAAGGTAGAGTTGCTTGATCATCGCAGTCCTTTGGAGGCCTTTCCTTACATTAATTATATTGTCAACTCTCTATTCAAATAATTCTATGTCTTCAGTTAGAGTTCGTGACTCTGTATTACCTAGTCTTAGGGAATTTGTTGTGATTATTTTTTTTAGGTTATAACTGTGAATATTACCATTTCAAAAACACATTAACTCATACACCTAAGAGCACCCAAGTACCAGTCTCACACAACTGGCAACAGTATATCTCGCACTCTATTTACAAATATGCTCAATGAAATCTCTACATTTCCTAGCTACTTCCCCCCCCCCCCCCTATACATTTGGATTCTTTCTATAACTATGTTCTTTATCTGGTGTATTACAAAATCTCTACTAACTTTCTATTTTCCAAAGAAAAACATGTTCCTACTTTGCCAGATACCATATATCACAACTTCTATTATTGTTACAGCCACTTGCTTCCTGAATTTGCTCCATTTCATACGCTTGATCTTCATCAAAGTACCTGGGAGATCATCATGCTTTGTGATGTGCATTCCTGCCCATTCCTTCACTTCTTCCCATAGCCATTCTGCCCATGTACCTTGCAAGAACAAATGATGCATATCTTTTAGACTATTGAGCTCACAAAGTCCACATGTTCCATCTACACACTGAATTCCCATTCGGATGATTCTATTTTTTTGTTAGTAGCTTCTTTTTCACCGCGGTCACAATATGAATCTGTACTTGGGCTGCATAATTCTACTCCATATCAAATCTACGATATTCCATCTTAGCCTTTCTCCTACTAGTTGGTTATACCCCATTGAGACTGAGTACCTGCCATTACTAGTAAGACGGTATTTGCTATTCATGTACCACCCTTGCATTTGTTTCTTTATACCATGTAATTTCTTCCAATACCAACTACTATCTTGTGTTGGTTGGTGTGTCTATAAATCACTACCTGCTTTCATATAAATTCCATGTATTCACTTCACCCATAATATTTCATTCTTATTAATCAATAACCATATTTACTTTCCAACATAAGCTATGTTCCACAATTTGCAGTTTTCAATGTTTAGCCCACCTTGACTCTTAGGTCAACATACTCCCATGCTACTAAAGGTATCCTCTTCTTCTTTGTAGTGCTCCCTCATAAGAAGTCTCTGCATTTCTTATCTACTTCCTTCAGTACACTTTGTGGTAGAATAAACACTGCCCCCAAAAATTATGTAATGAGTTACAGACACTACCAACTGTAGCCTCCCTGCATAAGAAAATGTGCCTATTTAATATTGCATTCAGCTTCTCAGTGATCTTCACACACATTTGGTGGCAGTTCATTTTACTCCACCACTTTGGTGATAGTGGGAGGCCTAAGTATCTCATAAGAAATGTGCCATTTGAGTAGCCTGTGAAGTCCAGTAATTTCTGTTTTAACTGAGCATCCACCCCGGCAATATAGATGCTTGACTTATCTGTGTTTTCCTCCAGGCCTGTAGCCTCTGAGAAATGTTTGATTGCTTCCATTATTCTCCTAACAGCTGCAATTTGTTGTGATTATTATCGCATAGGTTTGTATCATCTTTAAAAAAATTATTTCTATATGTATATTAAATCATGTTTAAATGGTTTAGTTGTTGTTAGTGATCGGCTTACCTAGTTTTAGAGAATAAGGAGACATCACGATCCTTAAGGTGGAATTTTGGGTCGTGATAATTTTCTAGCAGACAAGTTCACTTTGACTAAAGAACCGAAAGTTTGATCAAGAAGCACATCCCAAATTATCATAGCGGGACTAAAGCCTCATTTGTTTTTTTTAAGATTAAGACTATGAATCTAAATACACATTCTGAATATTAAGATGTGTATTAAGATTAAGATATCTGAACCTGAATACACATCTGAATATTAAGATGTGTATTAAGACCTAAATACTAAATTATTAAGACTGTTTGATTTATAACATCTGAATGTGTTAATATCTTTATTTGAAAATTACTAAACATAAAATGCAAATGAAATATTAATTAATCTAATATTGTATCAATAAAATATATATTTTTGTAAGAATATAGTAGTTGCTGGTGGTGATGGCTAACCGTGGTGCTTGTGAATACCGACTAGAGGCACTGGTTGATGGTAGGTTTGGTTGATGGTGGTGGTTAGGAGTAGTAGCTAGTGGTGATTAGTAGTGGTGGCAATTATGATTGAGGATGGTGGTGGTGAGTGATGATAGTTTTGATTGAGGAAGGTAGTGGTGGGTGGTGGTAGTTTATAATGATGGGCAGTGCCGATTATGGTTGTTGACGGTGATGGG
>ML241975.1:0-31314 GCA_005239495.1 Nicotiana undulata
AACAAAGGCATCAACTTGGAATCAATAGATCTCCACAGAATACTGCATAATTGAGCATCGATCCACTCCCAGTGTGCTTTAACCTTTTCATCTCCTTCGCTAGACCTCTTGATTAGATGATCTTGAACACCATGACCTTTACACCACAGCTCGACAGATGAAGCCCAAGCTAAGTAGTTTGAACCTCCCATTAAAGGTTCTGAGGTAATCATAATACCGGAACGGCCAGAGCCCGGATTTTTGGACCCGAAAACATCAACTCCAAAAGACATCCTTAAATTGAAGAGAGGTCTATAAAATTACACCCAAATAATAGAAAGAACCAATTGGAAATTGCCTGAAACAGACGAGGGGAACACTGTAGCCGCCGGAAAAGGAATGTAGTTGCCGAAAAACGTTCAAAGTACTCGGAATCGAAAAAATAAAGGCACGGATAGGGTCGGAATTACTGTGGGGATAGGCTGCCCTGAAGAAGCTCAGCCAAAAAATGGCCGGAAGATGCCGCAAATGCCGGAAAGCACTGTAGCTCGCCGGAAAAATTCAAAGTCGTCGGAATCTGTCGGAAATAGCCCCAAGGAACTCGGAATGGACATGCGAGTAAGCTGTCTTCAAGACGCGTGGCCAAAAAATGACCGGAGGAGGGCTCACGCGCTGCCGGAGAGATGGCTATTGACGGCGCGTGATTTTTTCTAGGGTAGGTCGCCGGAGGCCGATCTACCTAGTGGTGGTATTGGATTTTGCACAACACTGATAAAAAATGGCTTTTGACTGCGGCAGACCTGTGTTCGCCGGAAAAAATTCCGGTTGATTGTTTTTTTCTTCTTCCCGGAGTCGCTGGAATTGATGCACAACGATAAAACTCTCACAATTGCTTTGAATACCATGTGAGAAAATACGGGAGAAAATAATATTTTTTTATTTTCAATGATACAATGAGCCCTATTTATATATAGATATTACATGTCCTACTCCTAGTACACATAGGATTAGGGTTAGGGTTATTTACTCATATTTGACTACTTAACTAACAACTATAAAGTATTAAAAAGCTCCCAAATACTACCATTCTATAATTGATCATCAAAGGATACATTAGATTAGAGGCTAATTATTTAATTAGGCCTCGCGAAGAATTACATAAATTTAACGTAATTAGAAAAGAAAATTATTTATTAATTAAGGGAGAAATTAATTAATTGGGAGGGCATGGTTTTTCACAATAACATTGGCCTTTGTGGCTAAAGCTAGTACATTGTCCGAATACAAAACCCTCCTTTTTGCAGGCATCCGTACATTTTCCAGCGTCTACCTTCTCCGTACATGGTCCCTTGTATGTTTTGCTAAATCCAATACAAACATGTGCCTCTGCCATAACCAAAAAAAAATCTTCCTTGTGTTATTTTTTTTTCCCTTCAAAACTTCGTTTTTTTGTGAAATTAATATACAAAAATAATAACAACAATAAACCAAGTGTATCTCACAAGTCACAAGTAAGATCTGGGGAGAATAGAATGTACGCGGGCCTTACCCCTACCTTGTGGAGGTAGAGAGACTATTTTTGATAGAACCTCGACTCAATGAAAAATGAAAAAGAAGCAATAACAACACACAATAACGACAATGAGATGATAGATTGACTGAAGCGAAAGAAACAAGAATAAGGATAAGAATAAGAAACAAAAACAACATGTAGTAAAAAAAAACTAAGTATGCGTTTGGCCATAAGTTCTTCAACAACAACAACAACAAACTCAGTATATTCCCACCAGGTAAGGTCTGGGGAGGAGAGAGGTTGACCATTTAGGATTTTTTGCTTATAGAATTAATCCAGAATTTAGAAGATTTGGAACATCAAAACTTCAAATCCCGATATAGCTTAAAACCTCTTTTTGGACCGAATCATGACCATTTAGGATTTTTTGGCTGAGAAAGGGGATTTTAAAAAAATTCAAAACATGCCCCAAAATTCATATCCAAACTATTTTCAATATCACATCAAACTTCAGCCAAATCAATTTTTCGTTTTTCACTTTTCATTTTTTGATTTGTATATAAAAAGCGTAACAAGTAAAGAGATGGTACCTGCATTGCCCATGAAAAATAACACAAGGAGAAATAGAACTTTAAACAAAGGCGAAGATTTTTCCATATTTTTTTTTGTTTTTCTTGAAAATGGAATTTTGATAATGAAAGGATGAATCATTTGGATAGCTTATATAGAGTTAATTATCATTGCTATTTAATTAGATTTCATTTCTCTAATAATTATCTGGATTTTGTTCCTATTTAATTTGGTTTCATCCCTTTAATTTTTTGATATTTTTAGAGTAATATTGTAATGAGGTTTCATCTTTTTAATAATTATCTTTATTTTATTTACTATGTTAATGAGGTTTCACCCCTTTTAATTTTCTGACATTGTTAGAATAATATTTAACGAGGTTTTATCTTTTTACGTAGTAATTATCTGGATATTGTTACTATTTAATTTGATTTCATACCTTTAATGTTTGGATATTGTTAGAATACTATTTAACGAGGTTCCATCCTTTTAATAATTTTCTAGATTTTGTTGTACTATTTAATGAGGTTTCATACCTTTAATTTTGTGATATTATTAGAGTACTATTTAATGAGGTTTCATCCGTTTAATTACCTTATTGTTATTATTTATGAAGCTTAATCCCTTTAATTTTCTGATATTGTTACTCTTTAATCATGATATTATTTATTTATTGTGGAATAGGACAATTAGAAGATGGATCATTTTTTTGGGAGTACAATAATAATTATACACCAGATATATAATATTATATAACTGCTATAAATAACCTGTCTTATATAAAAGCGTATAATAGTGTATAAAAAATATTTACATACACTTTTACATTGTTATACAAAATTATACAAGCTTATACAAAACTTGAATTTCGTCTCCTACAAACATCAACCCACGAAACTCCATTTGAAATTGGTCAAAAACATCACCAAATGGCTCAAATATTATTGAATAGTTTCAAATTTTAACCACAACTTCAAAATGATGATAAATATGAATTTTACTCTTAATCAGTTTCTAAGCATCAAAAATAAAAATCATAATCACAAATTAAGGATTTATTTGGCTTTTTATTTTCGAAAAGGTTTAAATTAAGGATTAATATCAACTGGACTTTAATAATATCACTTTAATTTTCTGATATTGTTCATGACGCAAATTTCAGCTGAAATAATTGCCATTCATTATGTAGTTGGTTTTATTCCACAATCTACGTCTTGAGACAGGAACAAAGAGCGTGGTGGGATGGATGAAAACTTTTCATTACTTCCTCCTTCTCATATTAATAGACATGGTTAATAAAAATAGTTGTCTCAAATTATTTGTCATTTTAGAAGTTTAATTCAAAATTTATTATTATCTTTCCTTTTTTACCCTTGTATGGGTTAAAATTAGTCTGAGAAAACTCGGAACGCGGAGACGATTATTATGAGTGATTTGCAAACCAAAGGGTTTAGTTTAGCCGAGGTCGACCAGTCATCAACAGAACGAGCCGCCGAGTGGTCATCACAGCCGAGGACGAGCAACATAGATAGAAGTAACTACTAGTTTTGTGTTGGGATCTTTAGAGGAAATATTTTATTGAATATTCTCTCTGTTTGTAATTTTTAGGGTTCTTTGGGAATATCTCCTATAAATTGTATGAGACATAAGGAAAAATGCATGTAATATTCTAGATGATAAGAAGACTTTCGAAAAATAAGCTCTTTAGATAAATACAAGAACAACTTTCTGAAGAGATTTGACCTTTTTGGATTATCTATTGTCATTCAACCAGATCCGAGAAAGAGTCCAATATTCTCTTATATTCTTGTCATTCATCATTGTCAGGGGAAGGAATCATTCATCTCATTCAATATTGGATGAATCTTTCTCCTTATTTACATTTAATGTCATTTATTGTTATTTTATACTTGATACTTCTTGCATATTATTACATATGACACATTAATTTTGGCACATTAAATCCGTCTCTCCACTGTTCACTTCCTTCATATTATTAATCTAAGATCTATAATTATTAACTTTAACTACGATTAACCCCCTCTAATAACTGATTAATTAGTTTAACAAAAAATTATCACTTTTTGGTCAAACAATTTGGCGTCGTCTGTGGGGAGGTTGAAAAACTGCTGGAAAACGGCTCTATCAGAGAATCAAAGTACCCCCAATGGGTCGCCAACGTGGTCATGGTGAAAAAGAAGAACGAAAAATGGTGGATGTGCGTGGATTTCATGGATCTGAACAAAACATGCCCGAAAGACTCATTCCCATTGCCCCATACAAGTACATGATGTTCGCCTATGTATCCACCAAGTTTAACACTACACCAATTAAGATACTCACATTCTACCTCGTTCGAATCAATTAAGAGTGACATTCGACCTCGCTCAAATTCAACTCACATTCGACCTCATTCGAATTAATCAAGAGTAATATTCTACCTCGCTCAAAATCGACTCACATTCGACCTTGTTCGAATTAATTAAGAGTAACATCCGACCCCGCTCAAATCAACTCACATTCGATCTCGTTCGAAACAATTAAGAGTGACATTCGACCTCGCTCGAATTCAACTTACATCCGACCTCGTTCGAATTAATCAAGAGTAACATTCGACCTCACTCGAATCAACTCACATTCGACCTCGCTCGAAATCAACTCACATTTGACCTCGTTCGAATTAATTAAGAGTAACATTAGATCCCGCTCGAATCAACTCACATTCAACCTCGTTTGAATCATTTAAGAATGACATTCGAACTCACTCGAATTCAACTCACATTCGACCTCGTGCGAATTAATCAAGAGTAACATCCGACCTCGCTCAAAATCAACTCACATTCGACCTTGTTCGAATTAATTACGAGCAACATTCGACCCCGCTCGAATCAACTCACATTTGACCTCGTTCGAATCAATTAAGAGTGACATTTGTCCTTGCTCGAATTCAACTCACATTCGACCTCGTTCAAATTATTCAAGAGTAACATTCAACCCCGCTCGAATCAACTCACATTCGACCTCGTTCGAATAAGTTACGAGTAACATTCGACCTCACTCGAATTCAACTCACATTCGAACTTGTTCGAATTAATCAAGAGTGACATTCGACCTCGTTCGAACTAATTAAAAGTAATATTCAACCTCACTCGAATTTAACTTACATTCGACCTAGCTCGAATTTGATTCACAGTTAACCTTGTTCGAGTTAATTATAGCGACGTTTGACATCGCTCGAATCAATCAAATACACACTCGACCACGTTCGAGCTAACGCCTACCAACATAGTTCTTTTAATTACAACAACAACAACAAACCTAGTTTGATCCCAACATGTGGGGTCTGGGGAGGGTATTCTGTACGCAGACCTTACCCCTACCTAATGTAGGTAGAGAGAACACAATTCTTTTAATTAAGGCAATCAATTGAGGAAAATATTCAAGGAAAAAATAGAAGACCCGAAAACAAACAGCAAAAAAAGCATTCCAAATCAAAAAGGTATCTTACAAGGCCGAGCAGAAGACCACACCAAAAAGCATTAAGCAGCAACATCATCCCCGCCATCATCCTCGCCGGCCGAGTACTCATCATCTTACCAAGCACCTTGCTCGATCTCGTCCAGTTCATTTTCACCATTGCTCGCTCGTGGCGTGGCGGTATCGTAACCACATGTGACTCGAGCTGTGCGCGCCTTGGAACGAGCACCCTCGAACTCAACCTTAGTAACTCTCCCTGCTGTCATCAAGTCCCAGAATATGTCTAGCTGGGCCTCGTCATGGATCCACTTCTCGTACGAATCCCGTGCAACATCGGGATAGTGCAACATCGCGATAAGCAAAAATGTGAGAGGAAGACGGTCGAGCCAATAGTTTCACCCTTTGGGCCTTAAGAGCGGCAACTTGATCATTTAAGTTCGAAAACTCTCTGTCAATCCTGCTAATCGGCTCATCAAGCCTTGCCTCCCTGAGTGCAGCCACCTCCGTTTCACTTGCTCGTTCAGACCGGAGGACGCGGATGACCTCCTCCAACGCCGCCACCCTCGCCAAAGCCGCCATCCTGGCTTTCTCGGCCTTCCCCTACTCCACCGTCTTTTCAATCAACTCATCACTAAGTCGTTGGCTCTGGCCGAACTCTACTCAAGTTCACTCCGCAGGGATGCCACTTGCGCTTGAAGATCGGTACACTCGGCTTCGACCCCCTTGCTCACTTCAAGCCCTCCCTCCCTGACTCTAAGCGCTCCCTCGAGCTCTCTATATTTGTCGATGACCCTCACGAGTTCATTGTCTTTCTGCTTTAGCTTGTCCCTGAGATACTGGAAGTTACCGTCCACGCCGAATCGGAGGCATATCTCAAGGTGCCTAGCACGGTACTCACGATACTTCAACTTCACCCTCTTGAAAATTGCCCTCCTCCCCTCTTCTCGGTGGGCGAACTCAATCTACAGAATAAGGGTCTGTTGAACAGGGAAAAAATAGAAGAAAGAAGTCAGTAAAAACAAACAACAAGGGGGAAAGAAAGAGAATGTAAGGTACGAGAACTCGAAAAAACAAAAAACTTACCTTCAAAGCCATTTTGGATATGCCCAACGATAGAGCGACATCATCGAACGTCTGTAAAGTACTGTCCTCTGCGTTGGAGTAGAGGGGACCCAAAGAAGGAATCACGCTCCTTGTATCACCAACAAGTCATGGTCGAGGGGAATGACTATGTTGCGAGTAGTTCCCCACGTCCTCACTTTTACCCGAGTAAACCTCTCATTGAACATCCGTACCTCTTCGAGGTCAATGTCGGAATCGATTTCATAGCCGTCCACGGCCACACCTTTACCTCTTTTCTCAATAGATGAAGAAACGTTAGCCTGCCCTAACAGTGACAGATCACTCCTCGGAACGGCCTCCGCCGCCTCTGATCCCCTCCTTCTTCGACGATAACTTCAGGCAAATGAGCAATTTCTACATCATCTGAAGTCGATAAAGTCTCAGTGTTCAAGGCCACGTCGCCCTCAGATGCAACCGTGGTTGTCTCATTGCCGATTTCCATTCTCCGCCTTTTTATAGGAACCAATTTCTCCTCACTCGGCGACGATTCGTAAGTGCAGCACATGTGAAATCAGAGTCTCCACTGAAAGGCCCACCGCTCGTCGAATAGGCCTATGGAGGACTGAGGTGTGAGAGGGAGCAACAGTCTGTACGGACTTGCCTGCAGTTGCAGCAAGCAGTGACCCAGTGGAGGCACCCAGTTACCGAAAAACGGGGGTATGAGCCTTCACTTTCTTCGAAGTCCTCTAACCTGACAACAAGAAAAGAAGCTCAACTAACCTCGCCACAGAACAAAAGAGAGAAAAATAGAAGACGACATAAAAACCGAAGCAACAAAAGGTCGAAATGAACGACTTACCAGGCGCAGAAGGTTTACGTCCAAATTTCTTGCGGAACACCGACCATTCACGGATCCCCACCACGTGAAGCAAAATCTGGCTCACCTAGTCACGGATGTCGCGACCAACGTATGAGGCTCCTTCTCGGCTTCACAAAAAAGGAATAAGAATTATTAAGTCACCAATGAGATAGACAAAACAAGTAGTCACTTAGCAGAAATACTTACGGGCAAAGTTCCACATTTCAGGGAATCCGGTGGGGTTCGTCACCACGTGATCGATCTTAATATAGAAGAAGTTAAACCAAAACCAATGGTTTGCCTTATCGTCCATCTTCACCACCAATCCCATATGAAATCTTGGCGCTAAGAGATGTAGCAGATGACAGATGGAAATCCTGCGGTTGGGCAACTCCGCGTACTTTATCAACATGAGGAAAATCTTGTAAATATAGGGAGAGAGTTGGGCCGGACAGGCGCCGTAGTAGTGGCAGAATTCCTCCGCCAACGGTGGAAGAGGAAGAGAATAACCCACTTGGAACGGGTAGACGTAGAATGCGCAGTATCCAAGACGATGAATATGAATTATGTCACGGCCAGCTGGGACCAGGTCGATGTGGGTCGGGATGTTGTTCTTGGCCCTAAACTTAGCGAGGTCGGCTGCATCCATTTCAGACTCTACAAGTTCAGGCTCATCCGCAGCTGACTTTGAGAAGTCTGACCTGTCTCTATCATTACGAGGAATGATTTCATCCATGGTGGGGAAGCTATCGTCCTCGACAATGACAACAACATCGTCATCGTGAAGGGGCATTCTCACGGACAATGGGGTTTGTTCAGGAGCCTCACTAGAGGCAAGAGGTGCGTTAACCTTTTTCAGTTGACTGTAAATACAGAAGATACGAACTCGAAAGAGGAAGAAATAACAAGGATCACTCTAACCCGAAGGGAGAGTAGGATTGCTAAAATGGAAGAGAGAAAAATGTGCAGGATTCAAAAGCTGGAAAATATAAAAGTTTTCTCAAACCCTTATTAATAGAGAACACAGACACTCAGATTGAGAAAATCAACCGTCAAATGCACAGATATCGAAACGACAGGGGCACGAGAAGCGGTGCAACACATCGGGAAAATGCGTAATAATGTCGCGTGAGGCCGTGACATCATTATAAACCAATGTCACAATTAAGTGTGGTTCTTAATACGCCATGTCACCATCTCGGCCGCGACCTTGTTGCTCGACCTTCCTGTCCGAATTTCACAACTACGACTAATGAAGTCTGCTCATCGAGGCCGACCAAAAGATAACCTCGTTAAGCGGATGGACTAACTGTATGAGTTAAAATTAGACCGAGGAAACTCGGAATGCGGAGACGATTATTATGAGAGATCTGCAAACCAAAGGGTTTAGTTTGGCCGAGCTTAGCCAGTGATTAACAGAACGAGCCGCCGAGTGGTTATCACGGTCGAGGACGATCAACAAAGATAGAAGTAACAACTAGTTTTGTATTGGGATATTTAGAGGGAATATTCTATTGAATATTCTCTCTATTTATAATTTTTAGGGTTCTTTGGGAATATCCCCTATAAATAGTACGAGAGATAAGGAAAAAGACATGTAATATTCTAGATGATAAGAACACTTTCGAAAAGTAAGCTCTCTAGATAAATACAAAGAACAACTTTCTGAAGAGATTCGACCTTTTGGGATTATCTATTGTCATTTCTACCAGATCACAGAAAGTGTCCAATATTCTCTTGTATTCTTGTCATTCATCATTGTTAGAGGAAGGAATTATCATCTCATTCAATATTGGACGAATCTTCCTCTTTATTTACATTTAGCGCCATTTATTGTTATTTAATGTGATACTTCTTGCATGTTATTACATTTGGCGCATTTATTGTTGGCGCATTAAATGCGTCTCTCCACTGTCATTTCCTTTATACCAGTAATCTAAGATGTATAGTTATTAACTTTAACTAGGATTAACCCCCTCTAATACCTGATTAATTAGTTTAGCCAAAGATTATCACTTTTTGGTCAAACAACCCTTAGTAATTATTGTTCTTGAAGATAGAGATAACACATAAGTAGAATAAATATTCAATGAAGAGAGATTATATCTTAAGACATAAATAAGGGTAGAATTGTCTTATCCCTTTACTAATTAATATTTTTTAAGGGACGTGTAAAAGAGAAACACGACACATAATATGAGACGGAAGAAGTACTAACTAGAGATCTCGAATTCGAAACCTGAGACGGAAATACTTCATGTCATGAGCGTGTATCCCCTTTAATAGATCATATGTTGTGTGAAACCCGGATTCGTTAGGCAAGTGAATTTTAGATATCGGATGCATAAAGAAAAAGAAAAAATGATCCAAAATCAAAGAGGTAAAAGGGGTAGAATATAATGTAGTATAAAAAAAAATCCCAAATACTATTTCTATAATTGATCATCAAAGGATACATTAGGGTAATTATAGGCTAATTTTTAGTTTAAGCCTCATAAGCATTAATAAGAAAAAAAATATATTTTGATTAAGGGAGATGATGATTATAATTATAATTGGGAATACATGGCTTTTGGCAGTAGCAATGGCGTGGGAAGCCAAAGAGAGTGCACTTTCCAAGAAGAAAACCCTCGCTTTTGCAGGCATCATTACACTTGTCCCAATTTAGACACACCCCCTTAAATGTGTGGCTTAATTCAACACAAATCTTTGCCTCTGTCGTAACTAAAAAAATAAATAAAATTAAATTAAATTAAGAAATAAAATAAAATGAAATAAATAATATATAAAGAAACATCTTCATCCTTTTTGTATCTTTTTTATTATTGTCAAACTTCACTTTTGGGAAATTAATATATTGTTTCCGTGTCAATTTATGTGAACGTATTGGATTAGATGCGAAGTTTAAAAATAAAGGGAGATTCTTGAAACTGTTGTGTGAAATAATTTATAAAAGATTGTGTGACTAAAAGTTATCGGATTAAGAGGAAAAGAAGAAAAATTTGTACTTCTTCCGATTCAAAATAAGTAATTTTTTGGTCCTTTTTTCGTGGTCCAAAATAAATGATTTTTTCAGATATCAAGAATGCATTAATCATTTTTTTCTTACATTGCTCTTGGAGAATAATGTTGGAGTATGTGTCATGAGTGTTAAAGATTAATATGGTCAATTTCATTGCTAATTAATGTTAAAAGGTGAATTTCTTAATATGTGTAAAAACAACCAAAAAATCACTTTATTTTGGACCGGAGGGAGTAGATGAATTGTTATTAAATATAAAAAAATATTACTCTTACTGCAACTTATTAAAAAGAAAAAAGTATCGCATAAATTGGGACGGACGAAGAATATCATGAATAGTGCATGGATTTGAAGAGAGGAATGGATATAAAGGATTAAGAACCATGTAAATTGTTTTGAATTGTGACACAGATTTGATTGATTATTCAAAAAAGAGAAAATTAAAATAACTATATGAAAAAGGCAGCAACTTCCTGTCATTGAATTAGAAATTGTGACACTTCTTAACAAAAACATTTTTTTTTCAATTTAGTTTAGACTTATACTAACAGCCTAACAGGAAGAAAAAAAATAATACCTGCATTTCCCATGGAAAACAATACCAGAAAAAGCAAAAATTTAAACAAAGGAAAAGAGTGTTTCATCTTTTTTGTTTTTCTTCAAAAGGGATTTTTAATAATGAATGGAATAAGTATCAGACTGTCTTATATAGAGTTAATGGTCCACTATTATTTAATGAGGTTTCAACCCTTTTAATTATCTTGTTATTGTTACTATTTAATGAGGTCTCATCCCTATAGTTTTTGGATATTGTTACTTTTTAATGAGGTTTTATCCCTTTAATTATTTGGATATGAAGATAAACCCAAAAAAAAAAAAAAACATGATCCTGAGTGTTTATCTTAAAAATTGAGTAACAATTAAATTTATATTGTGATTTTAAGAATATGTGATTTAATTCAATACCAATTGATAAATAATGAATTAGATAAATAAATTGGACAATAAAATAAATCAAACTCGTTTGCAAGCAATGCCTCGACCTTGATTCGAGATAGTCTTGAGGTTGGATAATAAGAACAGTAAAGAATGGAACAATTTTGATGAACAATAAATAAAATAAAGAGAGCAACGGATGTGTGTATTCTTATCAGTGAATAATGATGATGATGATTACAAGTGAATGAGATCCCTCTTTATATAATAGAGGAATCCTAAATAAGGTACACTTCTAATTACGGAAGTAAATCCCATGATTGGCACCAATAACCACTTTGATTTGAACCGTCCCGGGATTTCCGCCGTGATCTTCGACCGGTTACTGATAGCTCGCCATTCCGTTATTACGCCTTACTCGATGTTAGCCATGCTTGGTCTCGATTATTGCTGGCCTCGATCTCAATGGATACTTCGACCTCCAAGCTTGATGTCCTATCTTCGAGCTCGAGTCCGACTCATTACGGAGCTACCCTCGAGGTAATTCCCCTGCCAATGAAATGAGATATGCTCGATTTCTACTGTATACACTGAGGTTAGTTCATTGCGCAAATTTGAGCTGATATAATTGCCATTCAAAAGTGATGTTTATCTTAAAGTATATATATTTCTATGTATATCGCCTCATATTTTACTTTTGTTTCGTGAGTTTTGGATGTTAATTGTGATGATTTATATTAATTTGAAGTGTTTTTATGTGTAGGAATGATTCAGAAGCAATTGGGGGCGAAACGCGTAAAATTAGAGCCAAAACGAACAACATCAGACGAAATGGGCATTTGGGCGCCACAGGCAGCGCCCTGGCGCTGGAGGCAGAATCACAATTAGAGGCAACGCCCTGGTGGGCGCCTGACGCTGTCCAGGGCGCCGGTGGCGAAAATATTTCCTATTTTGCCCGGGACACGGTTTATTCAGTCCTAGACCTACCCAACACGTATAAAAGCAAGACTAAACATAATTTTGAAGGGTTGAGGCCACTTTGGAGGAAAAACACACACAGGAACGTTAGGAACCGGAGAATTCTCAGTTTTCTTCATCGTTTTCTAGTATTTTCAATTTATACAACACTTATGCAATTGTTTGATTACATCATGAGTGGCTAAACAACCATTGTTATGGGGTTGTGATTTAGCCATGAATATTGTTGTTTAACGTTAGCTTGACCTTGATTATAATTCACCAATATATAGTTGTTTCTTCAATTCTGTGTTTAATTGATTAATTGTTTGGTCAACAGTTAGGTTCTATTTACTATCTATGCTATGATTGGGAAAGCCGTGTATAGATTAGAGAAGAATTGAAGAGAGCGCGATCTTAACCCTTGAGGGGAGCGGATTTGTGGTTAGGATAGGAATATGCCTAGTCACCATGCTTAATTAAATATCGTAATCTTAATGCGTTCTTAATAGATTAATTTCATAGGAATATAAGCGGTAATCTATTTCGAATAGGCGAGTAGTACTTCGGGAGAAGGCTATGAGAGCAATTATCGATTAATTAGCAACCATGAGTGAATTATATGAAAGGGAGAGTTAATTAGAACACAATATGAATGGTGAATTGATCACAACCCTGGAATATTTGTCTCTACTGAATACCCAACAATCAACTCGTTACTTGATAATTTAGTTGTTACTTAGAATCGTAGTATAATATAATCATATTATTGGATTTTGATTTTAGCTTGATTAAATAACAATTTTAGTGAGTTAGTGAGTAGTTTATACAAGTCTCTGTGGGTTCGACACTCAACTTATCATTTTATTACTTGTACGACCACGTATACTTGAGTGTGCCTTTGGGAGCAACAAAAAGCTAGTTTTATTTCACGATCAACGTCTCAATTCTAATGGAACAAAATGATCTTTTTCTACTCTTAACCAGAGTTTTCAGGTTTGAGCTCATGAATTGAAAAAATACCACGTAAAACAGGCCTAGGAACATCCAAATCCCATAAGTATAAGCTTATTTTTGCAGAATTTTACATCGACATGTAAAGATCCAAAATCAAATTAGAATAAATTTTTATTTTACATAGAGTATCGATACAATCAGAGGGTTAACATTGTTACATTTATGTAAATATCATAAGAAAATACAATAAGACAATGTAGTTATATTCAAGAAAAACATTTGTACTTTGGCAACCTACCAAAGATAGCATTTTCTATTCTTATTTTCCCATCCTGCTTTAGTTAGTATATATAAATATCTCATTTTATGTTGTTGCTGGTGAAGAAAAATGACTAGTTAATAAAAGATGGCTATTCCTGAAATCTTGTCAACTTTTTTGGTTATTTTTCTTGTAGCTGGTGCTAAATTTCAAGTGTGTTCTGCATCTCGTTATGTTTCAGCTCCAGTTTCAGTGTCTCCTTCACCCTTGTCTGGTCCACTCCCTAGATTTCCACTGCCTTCCGCTCCCGAGTTTCATATACCATCCTTGCCTCCATTTCCAAGCACTAGTCCACCGTCCACGCCTCTAGTACCGGGCTTCCCTGTACCATCCGTGCCTGTGATTCCAGGCTTGCCTAGTTCGCCGTCCTCACCTGTAATTCCAGGCTTGCCTAGTTCGCCGTCCTCGCCTGTAATTCCAGGCTTCCCAGTACCAATCGTGCCTACATATCCAGGCTCGCCTAGTTCACCGTCCCCACCTCTAGTTCCAGGCTTCCCAATACCATCAACTCCTGCGATTCCAGGCTTGCCTAGTTCACCGTCCTCGCCTGTAATTCCGGGCTTCCCTGTACCAATCGTGCCTACATTTCCAGGCTCGCCTAGTTCACAATCCTCGCCTGTAATTCCAGGCTTCCCTGTACCGACCGTGCCTATATTTCTAGGCTCGCCTAGTTCACCGTCCTCGCCTGTAATTCCAGGCTTCCCTGTACCATCTATGCCTCCATTTCCAGCCTCGCCTAGTTCACCGTCCACGCCTCTAGTTCCTGGCTTTCCAGTACCATCCGCGCTTGCAATTCCAGGCTTGCCTGGTTCACCATCCTCGCATGTACCTACCGTGCCTACATTTCCTGGCTCGCCTAGTTCATCGTCCTCGCCTGTAATTCCAGGCTTCCCTGTACCATCAATGCCTCCATTCCCAAGCACTAGTCCACCGTCCCCGTCTTTCATTCCAATCTTCCCTGTACCTTCCCTGCCTCCATTTCCAGGCACTATTCCACCTTACATGCCTCTAATACCTCCCTCTATGCCTCCGGTTCCAGCTTCCTGTCCACCATCCGCGCCTTCGGTTCCATACTCTATTCCACCTTCACCATCCACGCCTTCAATTCCTGTCTCTAGTCCACCAATCATGCCTCCAGCTCCTATTCCACTATCCTGGCCTTCAGTTCCTGCCCCAGTGCCATATCATGGTATGCCTGCTCCCGCACCAGGACCTACGCCTGCTGCTTCTGGCATCAAAGGTGCATACTGGCTTTCATGGTTAGCTGAATCAGTTCCTTCATCAAGCATCCCTACTGAATATTTCACCCACATTTTCTACGCGTTTGCTGTGCCTGATAATACATCATTCCAGTTGAACGTAAGCCAAGCTGACGAGCAATCAATGATTAACTTCACAGCTACAATCCATTCTATGAGCCCCGCAACGAAGACCATGTTGTCGATAGGAGGAGATACAGGTTCACCGGTTCTCCCCCGTATGACGAGTAGCTATGACAATCGCGCTTCATTCATAAAATCAACGATCTATGTAGCCCGAAAGTATGGCTTTGATGGCCTTGATCTTGATTGGGAATTCCCAACCAAATCAGAAAACATGCACAATCTAGCATTACTATTAAAAGAATGGCGTCTCGCCATCAGCATAGAGTCATTAACTTCCTCTAGACCTCCACTCATCCTATCCGCCGCTGTTTCCTTCTCTCCTGATCCTCTCTTATCAGGTACGTTTTATCCTAGAGAAGCTCTAAAAAACTATCTTGATTTCTTGAACCCTATGTGCTATAATTACAAGGGCTCGTGGGATACTTCAGCGACTGGTGCTCCGGCCTTGTTATACGATACGTCTAGCAATATTAGCACCAGCTATGGAATTTCAGCCTGGAAACAAAATGGGATTCTTTCAACAAAGCTGGTAATGGGAATTCCCTTATTTGGAAAGACATGGAAATTGAAGGATCCAAATGATCATAAAATTGGAGCTCCTGCTGTAGGAGTTGGTCCTGGAACTCAAGGAGAAATGTCATATGATAATATAGTAAAATTCAATTCAGAAAACAATGCCACTATAGTATATAATAATGAAACAGTTTCAACATATTCATACGTTGGAACAAATTGGATTGGATATGATGATATTAATTCCATCACAGCCAAGATTAAGTATGCTAAGACTCAGGGAATTGGTGGTTACTTTTTCTGGGCACTTGGCTATGACAGCAACTGGACTCTTTCTAGAGCAGGTAAAATTCCTAAACTTCTTCCACTTTTAGACATTCAGTTTAAGTTTTATGCGGAAGGGGAGCCTTGGGGTAACTGGTAAAGTTGCTGCCATGTGACCTGGAGGTCACGGGTTCAAGTCGTGGAAACAGCCTCTTGTAGAATGCAGGGTAAGACTGCGTACAATAGACCCTTGTGGTCCGGCCCTTCCCCGGACTCCGTGCATCGGGCTGCCCTTTAGTTTAAGTTTTATGCACTTACGGTCTAATTTTACACAATTAGGACACTTATAAGGTATTTACAGTTAAATCTTTTATGGTAAGTATTAAATGCTAAACTGATAAAAATACCGGTTATAATAGGTTAAATGATACTAACCCTTTTATTTCGATAGTAAGATTCGTGTCATGGAAATCATGAGAGGAATGAGTTTCCTGGCATGTGCTTAGGGCGAAGACATCAAGGTCTCTTTTAACTTCCCCAGATTTTTTTCCCATGAGCATGCTTTTGGGCTAGGTTACCAACCTCAAGGTACTCCCTAGGTGAGAAACCCTGGGTTTGTAGGCGCTCTCGTACGAATTCCACCCATTCTGGATCAAAGTTGTTGCCATGTGACCAGGAGATCACAGGTTCGAGCCGTTGAAATAGTCTCTTGCAGAAATACAGGGTAAGACTGCGTGCAAAGACCCATGTGGTCGGGCCCTTCCCCCGACTCCGTACATAGCGGGAGGTTAGTGCATCGGGCTACCCCATTTTTTAATGCCGTAAATTCTTTTACGAAATTAAATATAAAAGGACAACCCGATGTACAAGTCATCCCGCATGCACGCAGGGTCGAGGAAGGGCCCCATGTAGCTGCTTCCACAGCTCGAAACCATGACCTATAGGTCACAAGGAAAAAACTTTACGAACTTAAACACTTAGACATATATGTCCTCTTTTTCAAATTCATACTACTATTTATAGTATGAACATTTGAATCTGAATTTAATGATAGTGTACAATGATTTCAGCTTCTATGGCATGGGATGATGAAATTTGAGGTGCAGTCGCGCGTACAGGATTAGCCCCTGAGAGCCAAATTCTTATCGATCACTGGATTGTTTGATTGAGTTTATTTTAGATACTCTTCATTTCTATTTACACTTCACATTTGGATTATTGCTGAGAATTATGGTTTATATTTAATGCATTTCTTGTTTTCTTTCTGTTTGGAATCACAAGCTTTAGCAAGCAATGGAAGCTGCAATATACAGGAAGTTATGGACCAAAACCAACAGAAAATTGAAAATTTAGAATGTAATATAGTAACAACAATTGCACCAGACAATTTCTATTAAGACTTATCCATAATATAAACGGGATCCCGGTACACTAAGTTCCCACGTAGTTCCCGCTATACGCAGGGTCCGGTGAAGGGCCGGCTCACAAGGGTCTATTGTATGCAGTCTTACCATGCATTTCTGCAAGAGGTTGTTTCCACGGCTTGAACGCGCGACCTCCTAGTCACATGGCGGCAACTTTACTAATTACGCCAAAGCTCCCCTTCAACCTATCCATAATACAAGTCCAAAATTTCTAAAGCTAAAGTTTGTGTTCTCTAACACTAACAAATTTTATTAGCTGAAGGTACATAGTACAGATGCTACAACATAAACAAACTACTCAGCTTTATTACATTTTCATATATCAATTCAGTTCCAAGAAATGTTGAGAATTACAAAATATATATAATTCTTCAGTAGCCTTCTTCCTTTCATCTCTTATGAAATAATCCACAACTGTTTAGCTGCATAATAGAGAAAATAAAATAAATAAAATGTGTAAGAAATATAATCAATCATAAGTTAAGAACAATCTATATGTTAGATCTTTCTCCCCACTTAATTCTCAAACATTTCTTCTTAATCAGCAATTTAATTATTTTGCTTAATCAAATTCTTAATATATGTTTGACTCCTTTAAAAATATTTGAAGTAAGAAGACCACATGGTCTTTGTTGGAAGGATTTAACATATATACACCGACATTATAATGAATTTTCGCACTGTCATATATTTTAACTTGTATGAGTAGGCGACCTGTCTTATTTTTCAGGCAACTAATCCCATTAGTTATAGATATCACCAATAAAAACTGGTAATATCCATAGCAAGTATGATAAAGTATGGTGTACGTGAACCCATGATCTTTCCAATAAATTAGGTATTTTATGTACATATTTCCTAGAACTGATCTAATATTATTTGTTCGGCTCCATCCTCGAGAAAGGTTGTATGTTGCACTTAGTTGAATGTTGAATTATTTACCCAAAGGAAGAAGGATCAATTCCCGGGAAGGTACTTATTTCTCTTTGTTTTTAGTGGTGAACACATGTTATAGATATCCTAAATCCACCTGTGTTGTAACAAATTGTTTTTTGGAACCTCAAGAAAACCTCAGATGCGACAACCTCTGCTGTCCTTTGGGTGAGCACTTTATGCGCAGTGGGTAAACTCCCGACTATGTAGTAGCCTGCAAACCACACAGGGGATGCGACATGCTCCACTCAGAAGGCATTGAGGGGGATCAATTCCAGATCATCCGTATGAATAACCGCCCTCCAAACCATCTGGTCATCCCGAAGAGACGTGTTGTGACAAGTTAAAGTAAAAGATCTTGACAGTTTACGCCAGAAAGGTACGAAGTTGGACTAGTTTAGAAACACTGACTAGGCATAGGACGACTAAAGTCAAAAGACACGATCTACGACACTGTAAGTGTATATAAGTTAAATTCTTCGACAAATAAGTGTAAACAAGTTACCTGTTCTGGATATTTTCCAATCAAGATCACCAGCAACAGCCCAAAAGAAGTATCCACGAATTCTTTGAGCTTGAGCATATCCTATCTTCATTGAAACAGATCTAGTATCATCATATCCAATCCAAGAATTCCCAGCCACAGAATATGTAGAAACTGTAGCAATATCAAATACAACCTTAGCATTATTTTCTTCATTAAATTTCTCTACTTCCCTATATGTCATTGTCCCTTGATCTCCAGGACCAACACCAATTCCTGGTGCACCAATTCCATGTACATTAGGATCTTTTAATTTCCATGTCCTACCATATAATGGTAATCCCATAATTAATTTGCTTCTTATTGCCTCGGCTTTAATCCATGACCTTAGTCCATAACTTGTACTAATGTTACTTTTCGTGTCGAATAATGCAGCTGGTGCACCCGTGGCAGACGTGTCCCACGATCCGCGATAATCGTAGCACATTAAGTTAATCCAATCTAAATTCTTGTTAATTGAATGCACAGGGTATGATCTGAATTCATCAGATAAAAAGAAATCAACAGAGAAGTAAACAGCTGCTGTGATCAAAAGGGGTTGTCTTTTTGTTGTCCAAGATTCTTTTTTGACCTCAACCCTCCATTGGTCTAATAAAATAGCCAAATTTTCCATGTCTTTTTTGTTTTGAGGAAATTCCCAATCAAGATCAATTCCATCAAAATTATACTTTCTAGCTACTTGTATGCTAGATTTTATAAAAGTCAAACGAGAGGCAGCTGTTGACGCCATGCGAGAAAATCTAGCTGGTCCTTCGCCCCCTCCACCAACCGAAAAGAGCGTCTTAACAGACGGTCTTTTCGACCGGATGGTAGAGGTGAAGTTGAAGAGGAGAGTGGACGTTTCGTCGTCGATATCGAATTTAAATGTGGTGTTGTTTGGAACAAGAAATGCATAGTAGATATGAGTGAAAAAAGATGTATCTATAGATGATGGTGGAAAAGATGAAAATGCCCAAGAAGGATAATATGCACCTTTGACTCCTTTAGATGGAGGGTGTGCCATAGCACAAGAAAAGGCAAAACATAAGATCACAAAACTGAAAAGAACATTAATTTTAGGACTAGCCATGGTTTTATGATAGTGAACAAGACAATACTACTATATTGTTCCTTAGTTTTGATCTCTATTTATAGATAAATGGAGCCTTGATAAAGTTCAAACTTGAGATTGTTCTCTTTTTTTTTTTTTTTTTTTTTTAAAATAACAGTGTATAGTTGCTCTCAAAATAATAGCCGAAACAATATATTTTTTTGTACATTTTTTGTATCTACATATGCAATATGTATGTTATATACAAAAATTATATAAATTTTATATACTTTTTTGACTATCGAATATAAATAATTTCTGACACGGACTAATACCTTTATTTTTATTTTTTAATGCTAACTTTTTGGTGTTAAGGAATTGGCTGTTTCTATTTGGACAACATGACATGAAAAATATGACTTTGTATGTGTGGATGGAGTTCAAGATTACCTAAAGGAATTGGTATTATAACAAATTGATATTTTTGACTGATTGGTTATGGGTATTGTCCCACTACTCAATGGAGTTGTGCCTTTTGACTGATTCAACGTAAGAGGGTTATATTTAATATAATACGAGTCAACTGAGAAAAAGTCGTTTATTAACTCTGCCTAGGAGAATTGAAGTTTTACAACCACTTAATAGTGTTTGCACTCGAATTGCATCCTAGGAAATTACACTCAATGATCTTGAAAATGAATGGTTTTGAATTTGTTACCGTCTGCTACCGTCTGCTACATGAGCAGACATTTAAAGTCAAAAGTTAAAGGTGTTGTTTATGGAGAGGACAACATTTCTTTTTAAAATTAAAGTTCTGCTCATAGAGCAAACAAGATTAAAAAATCGAAAGTGACACCTTAAGTCTCCTATTTGTGCAAATCACCCTTGCATTCCAGCACAGAAACCTATCTATCTATTATCGAAGGTCAATTTATTGCTCAAAAAATTGTAATTCCTATTGATTCGGGAATGAATGAGTAGCGGATAAGAAAATTGAGTGGAATTGAGCATCGACCTTCTCGACAAGTGCAGGAGTAAGTTGTAACAATAATAACAACATATTCAATGTACTCAAGCACGAAAATTGAGTGGAATTGAGCATCGGCCAATTGGGACGAAATACATAAAGCACCTTTTAAGTTGTCCTCAACGATCAACTGAACACCTCAACTGACTCCTTTATCATTTAGACGCTTCAAGTGTCTATTAAGTAGCTCG
Source organism: Nicotiana undulata (assembly GCA_005239495.1). NCBI lineage: Eukaryota > Viridiplantae > Streptophyta > Magnoliopsida > Solanales > Solanaceae > Nicotiana > Nicotiana undulata. The sequence continues at coordinate 20,963 of ML241975.1, forward strand.
AGTAAATGCCCGAGTGCAACAAATTATATGCGTGAGTAATACTTGCCGATGACGTGTTAAATGAGCCAATTAGTGAACGGCACGTGTAATTTACAATAAAATCTTAACACATATATAATTAACCAAAAAAAAAAATTAATTTAAAGAAGCGAAAAATTCCTTTCCCTTCAGTTTAACCAAAGTAACGCTCCCTTCTCCACCCTCACACACACCCTGCATTCATCTTCTTCCTTCTGCTCCTCTTCTGCGTCCCCGTCAACTTCATCGTCTTCCCGTTCTCTTTCCCACCTTCTTCTCCCACATGCCCTGTACAAAATTTACCCATCCATATTCAAAATCTTAAATCTTTTCATAAAACTAATACAAATATGAAACAACAAAGAATAACAAAAGCAGAGAACCCACTAAGGAATCATTGACGGACTTCGTCGGAAAAAGCTCATCTCTTTGGTCGAAAGTTAAGAATGGGTTTGGTTAGTACGAAGTACCAAAAAACAAATCCGAATAAGATGGCATTAGGCCGATTTTGTGCTTTGTTTAAGATAGTAATAGTCAATAAATTAAAATTTAGCTGAAAGCATTGTGAAGTTTCTGTCCATAAAATGGAACTGATTATATAGACGCTAACCAAATCCCCATCCTGTCCAAGAACCTCCATTTTGAATAATATTTAAAAAATTTATTGAATTGGTGTGATTATATATTGGGAATTTTGTTCTTTTGTAATGGAGGCATAGGCGATTTAGGGTAGAGGAGGGTGTTGAATGGTGGAGGAGAGAATTGAAGGAGAAAGGATGTGAAAATTAGGTGGAGTCCACGTTATTTTAGGGGGGGAAAAGGAAAATACTTAATTTTAGGTAAGTAAATCGTGTCCCAGAAAGTACATTTCACGCAATGAGAGCTGCCATGAACGGGTGTTTAGTTGATTTTCTTTTGTGAATAAATAAAGTGTCTGGCTGAAAATGACCTCAGTTGAGATGTTCAATTGATCGTTGAGGACAACTTAAAGGGACTGTTTATGTATTTCGCCTAACTTCTATTTCAGTTCTCTTCATAAAAAGATTTTAAATATTTTAATTATAAATCACGCACTACAAAGTTGAGATTAGAACAAGCTTAATTTATCTAATGAACGTGGAAGATGCATTTTAATATTTAACGGAACAAATTGGGATATCACTTGATTTTTTGGATCATGCGCCACTATCTTTAATTCAATTCACTTGGATTCGCGCATAATTATAACAATTTTAAACTAACAGCATAATAAACTGTCAAGTCACCTTAAAAATCGCTATAAGTAATCGTTTATGAAAGATGGGATAAATAACCCACCCAATAAAATACATTAACTCTTTACTGAGAGCCCGTTTGAATTGATTTATTTTAAGTGCTTTTAAGGAAAAATAATTTTTAAGTCATTTTGTAGTGTTTAGATGAAGTAAAAAAAATGTTTATAAATACTCGTTTTTAAGCTAAAATAATAAAAACAAGTCAAAAGTCAAAAGCCAAAAACCAAAAACTAAAATTCCTAACTTATGACTTAAAAGCTATTTTAACTTAAAAGTTACTTAAAACAAACCCATCCAAACGGGCTCATAGTCTGCATATATAACTTACTTTCTCTAGTCCATATTACTTGTCATGTTTGTCATTTGTATGCCCTTAAGAAAATACTAAATATAAAAATAAATAAATTAAATTATCTTTATTTATTCTTTGGTCTGAATCTAATGTTGCTCGTACTTTCACCACATTAATCTCTCTCCACATTTATAAAATTAGGTAATATGAAAACAAAATTAATTCTACCTTGATTTTTAAAGACAAGTATTTTTGACCAATTATATTTAGTAATCACAAAAAGGCAGCTCGGTACACGAAGTATACCGCGTTCACGCAGGGTTCAGGGAAGGGCCGCATCTCAAGGGGTGTGATGTAGGCAGCCTACCATGATGCAAGTATCAGTGGCTGATTCCACGACTCGAACCCACGACCTATAGATTACACGAAGACAAATTTACTGTTGCTCCAAGGTTCTTCTTTAATTTATTTTTGGTAACAACGATAAATAAAATGGATTGGAGAGAGTAATTGTATGGGTCAAAATCTGGCTAAGAAAATTCGGCATCAAGAGGTTACCAAGTGTGAGAATTGCAGCTCAACATGGGCGATTAGGCCGAGGTCGACCAGGGCTTAACGATAAGGAACTGCCGAGCAAGCCATTAAGGTCGAGGTCGGGTAGCGAAGAATGGGAATAATGGTTGGTATAATCTTGGAACTATCAAAGGGAATATTCTATTGAATATTCCCTGTGCTGTACTTTTTTAGGGTTATTGGGAATATCTCATATAAATAGTAAGAAAAAGGGGGCAAAAGGCATGTAACATTCGCTCTGATAAGAACTCTTAGGAAAAGTTGACTCCTGAGATATAATACAAAACTTTACCTTTCCACAGTGATTCGATTTGTTGTTTATTCTACCTTTTCACGCATTGAATACGAGAAAAAGTTTGGTGAAACCCTAACCGGGGAGCACTATCATGGTACTCACAACTACCAGCACAATCCATAGAAACATTTGAAGAGATGGCCATCAAGTTCATCGTCGCCCATGTCGGGGCCAAGAAAGCATAGGCAAGGGTGAATGATATATTCGCAATTAAACAGTCACCTGGCGAAAGGCTCAAGAACTTCCTCGCCCGGTTCAACCGAGTGAGAATGACTCTCCCAAATGTATCGGAGGGAATGGCGGTAGTAGCTTTTCAAAACGGGCTAAACAAGAGCGGTTCGAGGGCGACCAGAAAATTGTTGAGCAGGTGTCGCGCCCCCTTTTTCAACTCCTTTCGGGGTCGGTTAAAAGGGGTTCGTGACATTGGTTGGGACAACTCATTTCCTTTTGGGAAAGGGGTTTGCATATTTTGAAGAGTCGCCACCTAATGATTTTAAGGTGCGTTAGGGCACCTATTGGGGTTCATTTACAACTACGTTTGGGTAACCAGAGACAGGGTATGGTCTTGAAATTATCCTAAGGGGAAGGTGTTAGGAACCCCTCAGGATCCACAAGTGTGGTTCCCGGCCAAATAGCATTCGTGAATTTGTACAGTTAGCAAGCAAACAAATATTGTCCAGATAATAGGGGATTTTAGTCTAAGTACGCATATGTTTGAAAACAGTTAATAAAGAGATAGATTTTGAAAAGGGTTGTAATCTAAACGTGTCTATAGAGTAAGAGTATCCTAGGTTTGTTTTTAATATGGATCACATCAATGCAATACCCGGTATGACACTCCTCGAAGAGGGGCTACACGTGGTATTAGTGCACCGGTCATCATATCCATATCTACCCTTTCCCACCCCATGAAGGTAAGTAAAGAGAGTGTTGGTCACGACCTCTATTGCATGTTGTTACCCGTCCCTTCCTATTAATCCCGGAGGATTTTAGGACTTCTATCCTATAAAGGGGGTTCTAGGCAGACCCCCAGGTTTTAAAGGTAAAAATACTAAGGCGACAAATAGAAAAACAAATAGGACTGCAAATAGGGGTAACAAATAAACAGGAAAGGCTCAAGTACCTCCACAAATAATGCACATAATCAACATGACTCAAACACAGTTAAGGTCTTGGTTTAAATTCAGATCCTAAAACGTGGTATCTAAGTGATAACAATAGAGAAATGGATTTATTGTATAACTCAGAGAGGAAGTCCTAATCAGTTTGCCTACTGATTTTAAGCATGCTGATAATTAGACAGTAATCACAGGGGGACAATTCATTTTGTATTTTTAAGGTTGATTACCTAAGGCTTGCCTAGGCGTAGGATCATATATGACAGTCATCAGAGGTGTTAACAATTTTAGGTTGTTATTCCTAAGAGCATGCATTTCTAAGTGATTGTAGAATATACAGGAGTTTATTACCAGTTGTTAGAGCGAGGTGGACTATTTCATATTTCTTTTATGCATCAGTAATTAGGCGAGTGTGATCCTAGAACATGATATCTAATGCAGAATGATGTAAATTGAGAATCACTTAAGACAGGATTTCTAAATGCACACCAAATTATGCACAGTTTCAGGATAAGCAGAAGTGACAGCTTGTTTTAATGTTGTTTACCTTAGGATAGGACTTCTAAGTGATAGTAGTAATGATGAGATGCTGGAAGAAAACAGTATATATGAAGCCTAGGGAGCATGGTATCTAATGCATGGACTGCTTGGGTATGTGTTATTCCTAAACATGACTTCTATTGCGCACAGAAGAAAAGTAAACCTACGAGCATGATTTCTACCCTTGGCTATACTACAACATACATATTACCCTCCCCTTTTCACTATCCAACCCCTAGAGTTGTTTACAAATAATTATTAGAGACCATTGAGCATGAATTACATAACTGAAATAAAAATAAGAAGTTATCTATAGGGAGCCTGCAGTATAGGCCCAGATCTCCATATCCTCAATGTCAAATGTTGTTTCATAGCCTTTCTCATAATCCGGGTGTGTCAGAGTTCCCTAAGGACCTCAAGGGATCCCGAGCAGTGCTCATACCCAGATTTCATAGCCATAGCAGAGTAAGTGCAGTATGAAAGGGCCAGCCTTAGTGTGTCAAAGATTAGAGGGAGCTCAAGGGTCCCAAAGCAATGCTCACACAAAGGGGCAGAACCTAAGGATCTAGGAGTAAAGTGAGAGTGCTTGACATAGTTTTGAAAGCTTTGAGTCAGGAAACAGTTTTACACAAGAAAGATTGGTTTTTCAAAAACAAAAAAAAGTTTTGCAAAAGGATTTTTATTCAGTAAACAGTTTGAGAAAAGAGTAATGCAGGAAGAATAAACACATCCACATCTTAGGATCATAACAACATACTAAGACAAATTCAGCAACCATAAACAAGGTAGTGAGGAATTGGGGACATACAAGGCACATCGTAGTGAGCATGTAATAGGCAGAAGTAGACATAGCTACAGAATCAAAAGTTCCTAAAGGGGTTCATGGGATTGGGATACAACATAGTATGGGTTTAGACTAGAAATAACAGTATCAAACAGCTTATGGTAACACCAGTAGAGGCATGCCCTAACTAAAGATAGTATACATACATAGGGATAGAGGGAGTCACATAGAAACAAGTTTCAAGTACATAAGGATATGCTGATTATGAAAGTAAAGTATAACTTAACATGCTAGATGAAGCACAAGATTTTAATTACATGTCCAACAACAAAACAATAGATAGAAGCATATAAGAAACATAATGAATTGAAGCAGCAAAAATAAACATGTTGGTTTGGGAACTAGGATTAAAATCAGAACATACCAGTGAAGTGAAGAAGACAGTAAACACAAAGTAGGATAGGAGCACAATAGTTAGCCTTGGCTTGCAGCCGGCTAACTTAGAACAGTAACAAATAGCACAGAGAGGAGAGAAGAAAGTTTTAGTTGTGAGAGGTAGAGATATTGAATCAGTCAGTTCCGTGTGTGTCAATGAGAGAATAGAGTATATATAGTTTTGAAAATAGGCAGAAATAAGGTAAAGTCCATAGTTAAGCAGTAAATAAAGGAATCAGAATCAATTAGCATAGAATCAAAGTAAGTACTCCCTTATATTAAAGAGTCAATTTCAAACGGTAATGGACATGTGTCAAATAAGGAAAGATACCATATATGACTGGAATATAACACAAAAGGAAATAATTTTAGCACATAGCAATATAGGACAATGTAATAGAGGCTAGGTTCAGAAAAAATATATAATTAAGGAAAGTAAAAAAAAATCTGTTTGACAGCATAGTCTACCAAAAATAAGGCAAGGAAATAACTTAAAGGTTGAAAATCAGTAAGGAAATCACCATAAGAGATTAGTGAGAGGAATTAATTACAGGAAATTAGCGATTCAAACAGGAGTAGTACTGATTAAGGGGAGATTACCACAAATCCCTATGAATACACGGAATAAACACACAATAGACAAGAAGAAGTAAAATCAGAGACCCCAATGAGTATAGTAAAGTAAAAATCACATAGAATCAGGGGTTCAAATTGGAACATAGTACTGATTAACACAACATTATGAGAATAAGTGCAGTAAACACATAATAGTCAAAAATCAGAACCATAAGAAGACTAGTAAGGTGAAATCATATAAAAAATTAGGGATTCATATAGAACACAGTACGAATCGACAGAGTAATCATGATATAGGCAAAGAAGTGAATAGTCTGAAACCCTAATAGGTAAACATGGAGTAAAACCACAAAAATTATCGAGTATTCACAAGAAACAGTAAACATAATAGAACATATTATCAGAGAGAACTTAGAACCCTAGGATTAGAACTAAGAAACTTAGGGTTTTCAACAGAGTAACTCAGATAAAAGAGAAAACTCACATAAACGTTTAAACATAATGAAAATTGTCGATTAATACTAAAGTCAGAGAGAAAAGCCATTTTTGAAAGGGGTTAGGGAACCCTAGTTTGAAAGCGAAGAGTCATTTCAGAGAAAATCGAAAAATCTTTGAGGAAAGAAACGAAATAGCTTAGAATATACCCAGATTTATCCTAGATCTAAGAAATCAAGAGCTAATAGTTTAGGGTTTCTGAGAGACAACCAAAAAAGAGAGAAAATCGGCTCAGAAACCATAGGTTTAAGCCGGAGATGAGAAGATCTTACTCGGACAAGCCAAGGGTGGCCTGAGAAGGCATGAACAATCATGGGGTGAGGTGAACCGCTTAAAGTTCTGTTGAGGACCTCAGGATAGTGATACCCGGTGTAGAAAGAGAGACATAGGCTAGGATGGGTGAGATCTCATGGTTTCCAGCAAGAGAGGTGGCCGGAAAAGGGAGGCAGAGCTCAACGGGGGGGGGGGGGGGGAAGGTGAGAAGGTTCTAGAGAGAACCTGAGAGAAGGTGAGAGACAATGAAATGGGAGAAAATGAGAAGAGGGGAGGGGNGGGGGAAATGACAAGGGGGGTAGTCGTTTAGGATTAATTAGGATAAGGATGTGTTACGCCCCGCAATATTGCGTCGATATTATGTCCCGCAGTACTACATTACGATGATGCTACGCCTCGCAGTATTAAATTACGACGACGTTGCACCCTGTAGTATTGTACATTGAATTTGTCGTAAGAAAATTGATATCAGTCCAAGGAAAAGATTATTTGGAGATTATAAGGATTATGCTATTTCAAACAAGTGATGAGTAAATTCGTGAAGGTGAGAGGGGAAGCAAGTCAAAGAAAACAAAATTTTCGTCCAAGTTTGACATATGGGATAAAATATGGACCGAGCTAAAATACTCGGTATTTATGGACTAGTGCTATACAAGGTACCCCATGACCACGATAGTAGAATACGTAAAGTGTGTTAAAAGTAAGTAGTATTTTAAGTAATTTGAGATAATTCTTAATTTTGTGGGTAATTAACTAATTGTTGGTTTAATGGGATATTAGCAAGATACATAAAAATTAGTGGTGGTTAATTAAGGCTTTAGATAAGCCATAACGTGGCAGATATTTCTTTGGAAAAATTGTGACTCATGTATTTATTACAATAGGTGGCATGATCAAAATAGGACTTTGAGAAAAGGGATGCTGGAGGCAGTGTTTAAAAATGGAGACATAGGAGTTATTCTCATTCCTTTCACTTTAAACTTAAGGGGCAACTTTTGTAAGGAGGAGATGGGGTAGTGGTGATTACATTTTTATGTGATTACATGTATTGTGGGCAAGACAACAACACAAGGTGGAGTAGTGAATTATAGTTGTGTTTATAATATTGTGGACCCAATATGGTAACAATTCTTGTTGAAGGCGTGATTTCACCTTGTAGAACAAGATATGTAGGCAATCCATGGTTAATGAAACTTATATGTATTTTAGTTGTGATGCATAATCCACTGTCTCTTACAATCTTCAAGCTTCAGGAATTGAAACTTCATCGCGGATCATGTAACAGTAATTCATTTATTTTTTTGCCTTCTCTTTTCAATAACCCACGGCGGAGCACTTGATTTCATAGCGTCTTAAGCAAACGTGAGATTTTGCAATTTTAAGGGAGAATGGTGTAAATCTTCTCAATAATATTACATGGATTTTTTCCTACTCCAGGTATGTATGGCTAACTCTAATCTTCATAGGATAAACCCATTTGTGCTTACTTTTCGGGTATGATTCTCTTGTTTGATTCTCTATGGAATTTATGTGCCAAATTGGGAAATTCTTGCTTCTATGCCATTCCATGTTACTACCATATCGTTATCATATTTGAGTGTATGAATTGTGATCATTATGTTCCCTCTTTTACTATGTGTGCAATCCTCTTATGTGATGGGTGTGGTAGATGTGAAAGGATTGAAATGATATGAAATATGAATCAAGAGAACCAAAGTATTGTAATGATATGAAAGATGAATCAAAGAGTGAAATGATATGTGATATGAATCAAAAGATGAAAAATGATAAAAGGGAACTAAAACATTAAAGAAATGATGGGGAATGTCCTAGGGTGAGATGGCCTATCCGATCAGGCCGGGATCGGACTCCATGACGTACACATGGAGACATGAAATTGAGATATGATGTTGATTATGGCCTCATTGTTTCAGTTGAGATGGTCCAGCCGGTCGGACTGAGTACCGGACTCCGTGTGAACATGCCACGGTGATGATATGAGATATGATGTTGTTGAGGGCCTCACCTAGGATGGCTTAGCTGGTCGGGCCGAGATCGGACTCCGTGTGACAACGACACGGTGGTTCAGTAATAATAATAATACTTGAACTTAAAAGAATATTAACCAAATGATAGCAAAACGGGATAAGAAACATAGTGACTCTTGTTGTTGTTTTCCTTTGCTACAGTGAATTGTTATATTATGTCCCTATTTGTATCATTGCATGTTGATGTTTATCCTATCTGGAGTAAGTTTGTTCATACATACTAGTACTATTCAATGGTACTAACGTCCCTTTTGCCGGGGGCGCTACATATTTTAAATGGATGTAGGTGGTTTTGTAGCAGGTAGCGCCGACCGTCGATAGTGGTTCTTTCTCCTCCTCCCTTCAGCAGTTTTTGGTTGGCGAGCCCTAGTTCCTCCCGGGGCCGTGTGTAGACACATGTTGATCTCTTTCGTACACGTTGTCTCTTTTTGAGGTATAGTCGGGGCCTTGTCGCCGACAAGTCTATGTATATTTATTCGAACTCTTAGAGGCTCCGTAGACACTAATATGGGTTGTGTACCTTTTGGGTAGTGTTGGATTTATTTCTAACCGTGATTCCGTACTGTAAACATTGTAATTAGTATGTATGTTTTGGAAGATCTAATGTTGGTTACGGTGAAAGAGGAAAATGGACTTAATATTACGAATATATGCTTTTGATTTGTCTCTCGCTAACTCATGTAAACAATGTATGCTATAAACACGGGGAGAAACGATTCGGGTAGGAAAGGCTAAACAGGCTTGCTTGACCGGGTTCACTCGGTTAGGCGCCGGTCCCGTCTCTCGGTTTTGGGGCGTGACAGGATGAATTTGGACCATTGATTTGAATTAATCAACGGCTCAGATTAGAGAGGGATATTGTGTCGGGTAGGCTAGGCTTTGGGCCTGGGTTATTTGGGCTAATTAGTTGGGTTGGGGTCCGGATAACTCAGGCTAAAATCAGAATTAAAAATGGTTATTTGTTAAATACTCGTTTTAAAATAATTAATAAAATGGCTAATAATTATATAAAAATGCGATTAAGGCTAAATAAATGAAATTAAGGTGATTAACTAGTATTAAAAAAAATGCAAGTGACTAAGTATTTAGTGAAAATAGCACAAAATATATAGTTAGGTTATAATTGCAAAATTATTGTAATTATAGCCAAATAATGCCGATTTGGCTAATTTATAAAATAATTAAATACTAATAGGATCAAAAACGACATATTAAGTCAAGAAATGCTTTGAAACTATTTGTAATGCAATTTATGATTAATTATTGGATATAAAAGTACTGGATAAATTGGAAATAAATTGATAAAAATATGAAAAATACCAATTTGTTATAAAACTGATTTTGAAGGTATATATGTAAATTAAAAATAATTTAAGGAAAAATTGGGTATCAACAACATGCTCATGAAGTATCCCCTCACCACTTAGGTACACAACGCCTATTGTGTCGAGGTGAGAGCGGGTGAAGAAGACCTCAACGGACCAACCCAGCCGTTGATGTCGGTCCAGATGGAGTCAAGAAAAGATCGCAGAAACGATAACAGAAGGGATCATGTAGGTTTGCGCCTCAACCGCGAAAGACACCAGCCATATGTCAGGACTGCCGTCATACCACCCCCCCCCCCCCCCCCC
>ML241975.1:31366-61278 GCA_005239495.1 Nicotiana undulata
CCCAAAAAACCCCCACCATTTTCACGGCCTCGCGCCTTCCCCCCCCCCCCCCCCCCCCGCCATTGCGACGTTCCATCCAGGATGCAAACAGGGATTCACTGAAACGAAAGAGGTATGCCTCCACTATTATTTGCTCACAATTTTTGTGTTTCTCCTTCAAATATAGTCTAGCCGTAGAGAAGCTCGGCCCAAAGGTGAAATGGACACAAAAGATGAAGTCCGACCCAGACACCAGAAGGTTGAACGCCCTCTGTGAATTCCATTAGGAACAAGGTCATGAGAGAGAGGACTGCATCGCCTTGAGGCAAGAGGTAGTGAACATGCTCCACCAAGGGCATTTGAGAGAGTTGATGAGCAACCGAGGAAGAGAGAACTTCGCTTGAGGGCAAGAGCATCATCAGGGCCCCCCGAAGCCACCCTCCCTAGCCCGCACCATCCAGATGATCATCGGCGGAGGCGACGACACGACAATCAACAACGTGAAATTTACAACCACCCACAAGTTGAAGCGGTCGATCACCCATGAACGGTATGACGACCTCGAAGAAAGCATCATCTTCGATGAGTCAGATACACATGGTTTGACCTTTCCACACTATGATGCTCTTGCTATTACTTTACGCATTTAAGATATCGATGTAAAACAGATTATGGTAGATGACTGAAGCGGCGCATGCATTATCCACCCTCGAGTTCTCACACAAATGAGGCTCGAAGATAAGATAGTGTCACGGTGCATCACACTAAAAAGTTTTAACAATGCAGTTGAGCGGACCTCCTGAAAAATCACACTACCCGTTCTAACCGGTGGTATCACCCTGGAAACAACGTTCCACATCATGGACCAAGACATGACGTACAACTCCATCATAGGACGACCTTTGTTGCACACCATGAGAGCCGTCCCATCCAGCCTATATCATGTCGTCAAGTTTCCCACCCCGTGGGGAGTGTTCAACATTTGTGACGAGCAGTGCACAACCCAAGAATGTTATCGCATCGCCCAAGACAACACGTATACCCAATAGTTGAAAGGCAAAGGCACGGAAGCATCATAATTAGAGAGGTCGAGGTCAGACGGCGACGAAGGGAAAGACGTCATGAAAGACCCTAAAGTAGTGGAAAACACGGGATCAGCTGTGGAAGACCTCGACCCCGTTCATCAAGATAAAAGCGACCGCAGTAAAAAAGCTTATATCGTCCACAAACTTCAAGAACCAGGTAAATTCCATCATTTTTTAACTAACAATGCGGACTTGTTTTCCTTTTCCCATGCAGATATGCCAGGCATCCCGTAAGAATAGCAACACACAAGCTCAACGCCGACCCACTCTACCCCCCAGTACGACATGTTAGAAGAAAATTCAATGCCACAATAAATGATGCCACCCGCGAAGAGGTGGAAACATTTCTTGAAAACGATTCTATCAGGGATTCAAAGTACCCCCAATGGGTCGCCAACATGGTCATGGTGAAAAAGAAAAACGGGAAATGGCGCATGTGCATAGACTTCACAGATATGAACAAGGCATGCCCGAAAGATTCATTCCCACTGCCTCATATTGATCAACGCATCGATACAACAACAGGGCACAAGCTATTAAGTTTCTTGGACGCCTACTCGGGTTACAACCAAATCCTCATGGAGGAGGAGGACTAGGAAAAACATTACTTTCATCACCCACAAAGGGACGTACTACTACAGAGTTATGCCGTTCGGATTGAAAAATACAGGGGCGACCTATCAGAGGCTAGTAACCAAAATGTTCAAAGAATAGCTCAGTAAAACCATGGAAGTATATGTAGGCGATATATTGGTCAAGTCGAAAAGAAAGGAAGACCACATCGACCATTTGCGGGACGACATACTTAGGTCGTACGACATGAAACTGAACCCTGAGAAATGCGCCTTTGGCGTAACCTCAAGAAAATTCCTCAGGTTTTTGGTGTCGCAGAGAGGCATCAAGGTTATCCCCAACCAAATCAAGGCTATAGAAGGAATACCAGAAAACTTGACCAGCAAGAAGCAGGTGCAGAAACTGACTGGCTGTATAGCCGCCCTATCGAGGTTCATCTCACAATCCTCTAATAGATGCCACAAATTCTTTGGCGTACTCAAAAGGGATAACAGACTCCAATGGAATTTCGAGTGCGTCGACGCCCTGAGAGAACTAAAGGCGTACTTATCATCGCCCTCATTGCTTGCTAAGGCAGAACCCGGAGAGCGCCTCCAAATCTACCTAGCCATGTCCGACGTTGCAGTAAGTGCAGTACTGGTCCGAGAAAATAAAGGTACGTAATATCCCATCTATTACATTAGTAAAACCTTGGTCGACGCCGAAACGAGGTACCCTCACCTCGAAAATCTAGCCTTGGCTTTGGTCGTAGCTTCACGAAATCCTAGACCTTATTTCCAATTCCACCACATCTCGGTGGTCACGACTTTTCCCCTGAGGAGTATCCAACACAAACTCGAGTTGTCGGGTAGGTTGGTCAAATGGGCCATTGAATTAAGTGAGTACTTGCTATCAGCCGCGAATAGCGATAAAGTCGCAAGTACTTGCCGACTTCGTCGCCAACTTCAGCACTAAAATAATTCCTAAGGTCGAAAGGGAAGCCACTAGTACTTCCCCCAAGATACACGACCTATGGGTTCTGTAGACCGATGGCGCCCCCAACGCGTCAGGATCTGGACTGAGACTCGTAATCGAGGTCCTGACAGGCGAGATAATTTTCCAGTCCATACGGTGTCCCCATATGCCTAACAACGAGGCTGAGTATGAGGCCATGATTACATGATTAAAATTGGCCCTCAAATACGGAGCACGACAGGTAGTCCTTCGATGTGACTCACAACTAGTCGTTAATCAAGTCATAGGGACTTTCCAAATTAAGGAACAAAGGCTAGAAAAATATCAGGCCGAGATCTTCAAGATACTTCCCGAGTTCGACGAATGCCAGCTCGACTAGATACCTCGAGCGCAGAACATCGAGGCAGATGGACTCTCCAAATTGGTTGCAGCTACCAAAAGCATAAACGGAAAAGAGAATGTGGTCACACTCCTCCACTCAACCATCGACCAAATTGAGGTACGCACTATTAACCTAACTTGGGACTGGCGCAACCATATCATCGCATACCTGCAAGACGTCATGCTCCCAAACGACAAAAAATGAATCCAAAAAGCTTCGAATGCAAGCAACCAGGTATAACATCATCAACAACGACCTATATAAGAGGACGTATGGCAGCCTTCTAGCAAAATGATTAGGACAGAACCAGACAAGGAGTGTACTAGAGGAGGTCCACGAGGGTCATTACGGGGCTCACACCGGCAATCGAGCGCTAGTGAGATGTCTCATACGAGAAGGCTACTACTAGCCCACAATGAAAAAGGAAGCAACTGACTTTGTAAAAAAATATGAACCATGCCAAAAGTACGTCCCCATGATCCACCAAGCGGGCGAGCACCTCCACTCAGTCACGTCGCCCCGGCCCTTCCTCAAATGGGGAATGGATATCATTGGCTCACTTCACGCAGGACGAGATAATGTACGATTTATTTTGGTTTTAACTGACTACTTTCGTAAATGGGTGGAAGCAAGTGCATTCACCCAAATACGCGAACAAGAAGTGATCTCCTTTATATGGAGGAACATCGTATGCCACTTCGGCATCCCTAAAGAAATCAGTTGTGACAACGGACACTCAATTCACAGGGAAAAAGGTCGCCGAGTTTTTCGAGAAATGGCACATCAAAAGAATACTCTCCAAGCCATATCACCCCGCTGGAAACGGACAAGCTGAATCCTCCAACAAAACGATATTGAATATCATGAAAACGAAACTCAAAAAATCCAAGGGACTGTGGCCAGAGGTGATACCAGAAGTGCTATGAGCATATCGCACAACACCAAATACAAGCACAGGGGAAATGCCACACTCACTAGTCTATGGGAATGATGCAGTCATATCAGTCGATGTAGGAGAACCAAGTCTAAGATATTCAAATAAGAGGGCCAAAAAATGATGAAAGCAGAAGGCAAGACCTCGACAAGGTTGAAGAACGAAGAGACATGGCTTACATAAGAATGGTAGCTCAAAAACAATAGGCAGAGCAGTACTACAACAAAAAAGCCAAGGTCAGGCCACTCAAAGTCGGGGACTATGTACTCAAGGCCAAAACACAGGCGAGAAAAGATCCACGGGAAGGCAAACTGGGGACCAACTGGGACGGACCATACAAAATTACGACGATAGTAAGCAAAGGGTCATTCCAACTAGAAACAATGGAGGGAAAATTTCTACCAAACAATTGGAACGTTGTTCACCTCAAATACTTCAACTTCTAAAGATAAGGCGTCCTCCAAGTCGTACTCTTTTTCCCTCACCCGAGTTTTGTCCCAATTGGGTTTTCTCGGGGAGGGTTTTAACGAGGCGGCGAAGAGGGCATCTCGAAGCTAAGTATAAGTTCATCGCTCGACCTCTCAACTATTTCTCCAGGTCGACCAATGAAGGGACTAGATAGACTGGGATCTCTCCAATGTATGTACAAATAGAGCAAAACATGTAAACTTCTCCAATGAATGTATAAACAAAGAAAAATATGCAAACATATGATGTTCACATGTATCTGAATCAATCCGTGAAACAACATTTGACCTCGTTTGAATCAATTTTAGAGTCAGCATACGATCTTGCTCGAATCGACTTACATTCTCGAATCGACTTACATTCGACCCTGCTTGAATCAACTTACATTCGACCTCGTTTGAATCAATTTTAAAGTCAACATTCGACCTTACTCGAATCGACTTACGTTCGACCTTACTAGAATTAACTAACATTCGGCGTTCGAATCAATTTTAAAGTCAACATTAGACCTTTCTCAAATCGACTTACATTCAAACCTGCTCAAATCGACTTACATTCGACCTTGCTTGAATCGACTAATATTCGACCTCGTTCGAATCAATTTTAAAGTCAACATTAGACCTTTCTCAAATCGACCTACATTCAAACCTGCTCAAATCGACTTACATTCGACCTTGCTTGAATCGACTAATATTCGACCTCGTTCGAATCAATTTTAAAGTCAACATTCAACCTTGCTCGAATCGACTTACATTCGACCTCGTTCGAATCGACTAACATTCGACCTCGTTCGAATTAATTTTTAAGTCGACATTCTACCCCGCTTGAATCGACCAACATTCGACCCTGTTTGAATCAATTTTAAATCCAGCATTCGACCCCGTTCAAATCAATTCATAAGTCGACATTCGACCTTGCTCTAATCGACTTACATTCGACCTCGTTCGAATCAATTTATAAGTCGACATTCGACTTTGCTCGAATCGACTTACATTCGACCTCATTCGATTTGTCTATAAGTCGACACTCGACCTCGTTCAAAACGACTTACATTCGACCTCGTTCGAACCAACTTACATTCGACCTCGTTCGAATTGACTCATATTCAACCCCGCTCAAATTAATTAAGACACTTGCACACAACTTGGCTCGAACTAATTAAGTAACGATTCGACCTCGCATGAGCTCGACTTACAGTCAGCTTAAGTGAATCGCAATAATTGCAGTCAATTGAGGAAAACATTCAAAAGAAAAATAAAAAGTTCAAGAACATACGATAATTCCAAAAGATATCTTACAAGGTCCCGGCAAAAAGAAAAAAGAAGAACAAAAATACAAAGCAAGTACACTACTCGTCAGCATCACCCTCATCGCCCTCGCCATTGGAGTATTCATCATCATACCAAGCACCTGGCTCGAGCCCGTCCAAATCATCTTCATCATCACCCGAGCTGCACGTGCCTTAACACGAGCATCCTCAAATTCCGCCTCAGAAGCTTTCTCGGCCATCATCAAGCCCCTGAATATATCTAGATAAGCCTCAACATGAACTCATTTCTCATACAAATCCCGTGGAACATTGGGATAAGTAGAATCGTGAGAGGAAGACGGTTAAGCCAGTTGTTGCGCCTTCTCGACCTTGAGGATGGCAATCTTCTTGTTCAAGTCCAAGACCTCTGTCTCTAGGCCACCAATCCGTTCTTCAAGTCTCACCTCCTTAAGCGCAGACGTCTCCACTTTATTTTCCCGCTCAGATATGAAGACACAGATGGAACGCGCTAAGGCCTCCGCCTTTACCATAACAGTCGTTCTGGCTTTCTCGACTCTATCCAACTTCGCCATTTTTGTGGCCAACTCATCATTCAAACTGTTAGCTCTAGCTTCACTCTGCACGATCTTAGAAGGAGGCCACCTGAGCCTAAAGATCGACGCATTCGGCCATAACCCCCTTGATCACCTCAAGTTCATCCTCATTAGATCTCAACGTCCCTTCGAGCTCACTACACATGCCAGACCGTCTTTCCTCTCCCTTCGGCGGATGAGGATGTGAACTCAGCGTCCCTTGACTGCCCTTCTTCCATGGCAACCTTCGCTGCCTCCGACGACCTCATTTGCACAGCGACCTCTAGCGGGGGAACAATCCCCGCAACTGAAGGACGTGCCGGCTCCACGTCTAAAATGACTTCCCTCTCATGTGCATCCGCGTCCGTAACCGCACCGCTGGTCTCCACTCTCCGCCTTTTCAGTGGAGCCACTTCCTCCTCACTCGACGAATACTCATCTACTAGGTGCAGTACCGGGGAGGCTGGAGTCTCCATTGGTGGAATAGGCGTCCGATGGCCGGGTTCACTTAAAGCTAGAGTCTGAGAGGAAGTATTCTGCATAGACTCGATTAGTACGAAGTGCAACCCGGCCGAGGTGACTGCTTGGCAAAATACGAGAACGGGAGCCTTCGTCTTCTTCGAAGCTATCCAACCTAACACCAAAGAGAAAACTGTAAGTAAAAGAAAGAAAAAGGTGACTACAATGAGATCGAACTATTTGAAGAACGAAACCCGACTTACAGGTCGAGGGTTTGGGTCCGAATTTCTTGTTGAAGGGCGCCAAGTCGCGGATCCCTACTGTGTGAAGAAAAACTTGGGCCACCTAGTCACAGATATCGGCGACCAATAAGGGAGGATATTTCTCGGCTACACGAATGAAAAAGAAAATGATTATGCCACAAAAAAGGGAAAAAGACGAAAGAACACTCTAATCAACGAGAACACATATGGGCAATACTCCATTGCTCGGGAAATCCACTGGGGCTCGCCACTACGTGCTCGGTTTTGACGAAGAAGAAGTTGAACCAAAATTGACGATTCGCCTTATCATCTATTTTTTCCACTAGTCCCGCGGTGGCGAAGATGAATCATCTTGCCCCGGTGGAAGTTTGGCGCTAAAAGATGCAACATGTGGCGGATAGAGACTTCACAGTCGGACAACTCAGCAAACTTTGTCATTATGAGGAAGAGCTTGTAAATATAGGGGGAGAGTTGGGCCAGGCAGATGCCGTAATAACGACAGAATTCCTCCGCCAATGGAGGAAGAGGGAGAGAGTATCCCACTTGGAACTGGTAGGCATAAAACGCACGGTACCCGGGCCGATGAACCAGGATCACGTCGTTCCCTGCTGGAACCAGGTCAATGTGAGCGGGGATGTTGTATTTGTCCCTGAGTGCGGCTATATGTTTTGCTTCCATTTAAGACTTTACAGGACCAGGATTATGCGTAGGGTCCTTCGAAAAATCTGACCTAGAGCCTGGGTTACGAGGAACGATCTCTTCCACAGTGGGGAAGCTTTCGTCCTCCAAAGTCATGGCCTCCCCTCCACCAGAAGGCATAGACATTGATAGCGGATTTGTCTTAGAGATCATCTCAGAGTTAGGAGTTACGTTGGTCATCTTTTGTTAATGTGTATACGGCGGAGCCGAAAGTATTGAAGGAATGAAGGTGGGAAATTGCAGGAAATAAGAACACAAGAAGAAGGGTAAGAAAGAGGGCAAGATTGAAGAGGCAGAGAAGGTAAAAACTTTCTCCAAAGGGTCTCTCCCTTCCTATTTATACAAAACCATGTCTCTTAAATCGGTGCAATCAACCGTCAAATGACACTAGAGTCAAAACGATAGAGGCTTGAGGAACGATGCAACGCATCGGGAAGACGCGTAATGATGATGCATGCGACTATGACGTCACCCTGAACCTGCCTCACTGACCGCAACTCTCGGAGCGACACGTCATCATCTCGGCAACGATCACCATTACTCAACCTCCACGTCCGAATTTCTCGAGAATTGTTATTGATGAAGTCCGCTCATTGAGGTCGACCAAAAGACGACCTCGATAAGTGGAGGGACTAACTGTATGGGTGAAAATACGGCTAAGGAAATTTGGCATGAAGAGGTTACCAAGTGTGAGAATTGTGGCTCAACAAGGGCGATTAGGCCGAGGTCGACCAGGGATTAACAATAAGGAATCGCCGAGCAAGCCATTAAGACCAAGGTCAAGTAGCGAAAAATGAGAATAACAGCTAGTATAGTCTTGGAGCTATCAAAGGAAATATTCCCTTTGCTATACTTTTTTAGGGTTTTTGGGAATCTCCCATATAATAGTAAAACAAAGGGGGCAAAAGGCATGTAACGTTCACTCTGATAAGAACTCTTATGAAAAGTTGACTCTTGAGATATAATACAAAACTTTATCTTTCCACAGTGATTCGATTTGTTATTTATTCTACATTTTCATGCATCAGATCCGAGAAAGCCTTGTTTATTCCCATATCCATTTGTCTCACATTGTTGACAGAGGGAAGAGTCATCCACCTCATTCAATATTTGGGTGAACCATTCTTCCTATTTACATTTAATGTCATTTTATATATTTATTGCTCATCATTGTCTCGCAGTGCATTCTTGGTAGCATCATTTAATATCGTTCGTACTCCCTCCGATCCAAAATAAGTGATTTTTTGGATTTTTTTTGTGGTCCAAAAAAAAATTAATTTTTCCATATTTCAAGAATGAATGAATTATTTATTTCCTACATTGCCATTGGAGTAAATAGTGTTGAAGTATCTGTTAGGGGTGTTTATGTGAGATAATAAAGGTTAACATGGTCAATTTAATTGCTACTTAATGCTAAAAGGTGGATTTCTTAATCTGTGTGAAAACATCCAAAAAATCACTTATTTTGGGCCGGAGAGAGTATACGATAGTAGGTGAATTAGACTATATTTTCACCCTTAATGAACCATACTTTAGT
This sequence comes from Nicotiana undulata, assembly GCA_005239495.1. Lineage (NCBI taxonomy): Eukaryota > Viridiplantae > Streptophyta > Magnoliopsida > Solanales > Solanaceae > Nicotiana > Nicotiana undulata. The sequence goes on from ML241975.1 coordinate 40,542, forward strand.
GTGTTTTAAGTGCAAATAATGATAACAAAATGCTATGATTAGTAATTTTATGCTTTGCAGGATATAATATATGATGGGAGATACTTTGGAGCGTTTTGGAGTCAATTAAGTGAGTTTAAGGCCAATCGAGAAGAACCCGTGAGAAAAGAACAAGAAAAAAAGGCAAAGATTATTGGAAAGGATCCCACCGCGACCGCGGTCGACCGCGGCTGGAGCGCGATGGGCAATGTAGCAGATTCAGAACGTGGGTCTTTCACCGCGATCGCGCCGCGTTCCTGCCACGGCCGCGGGCGAGTACTGAAAAGTCAGAAAACTGAAGGACCAAAGTGCATAACACGGGAATAATTAGCCTAAAACTTATAAACCCGCCCAAGAGAGAACCAATCTTGTTTTTAGACTCAAGTAGGAGGCAAGAACAAGTGTGAGAAGACAAGCAACAGTTAGAGTTTTTCTATTCTCTTTCTTTTACCTTTATTTTGAGAATTATGATTTTTTTGAGTTTTTATTATGTTTGAGCATGAGTTGCTAACTTCTTTAATCTAAGATTTTGGTGGAACCTATTGACAATGAACTTATTGTTATCTTAAATATAGTTTTGCTTGGTTTTCAATCTTTATTTGTTCAACTACGTTCTTGTTGTAGTTGATTGAAGGGCCCTCAATTAGCTGTTCCTATTTAGTGTGTATCTACTCGAGATAGAGTGCATATTTAGGTAATTATTTAACAACATCACTGCCGGAGTATAGGAGAGATCCATAACCGAGGGTTTAAAGGTTGGATTAGAGATAACGATACCTTGGGTGCAATTTAAAGTGAATTGTAATGCAATTTAGCTAGCGTAACTTGAGAGAATGCATCTAGTAGATTATCATAATTACTTGAGAGAGATTTATGATAGCCTGAGTGTTCATGATTGATAGAGATAACTAAACCAAAACTATAGGAAATATACAAGAAAGGATTTCATCAACGGGGGAAACCATAAGATTAGACCTTTATCGCATCTGTTTACATCTAAACATTAGTTGTCTTTTAGTTTGTTTAATTTCTTCAGCGGTAGTAGTAAAAATACCAAAAAGTGATATTCATAACCTTTGGAGAAATTGATTATTGAGAATCTAGTAGTCTAATAACAATATTTGATATGTTAGTTCCCTGTGGGAATCTACTCTGGGCAAAATACTCAGATTATATTTGCAACGCCCGCATAGCCTTTTATTAGACATAGTTGAGTGTGATCAAATTTTGGCGTCGTTGTCGGGGAATTATCGGTATTATCATTTGTAGTTGGAGGAAAATACAAAATTCTTAAGTGTAGTCAATTTTCTTTGATTTCATTCATATATTGAATTTCTAACGTTTGCTGAATCGGTTGTACAGGTGTATGCCTAGAAACTCATCAAGAACTGGTGAAGTATTTGACGCCTTACCAGACCCCGAAAAAGTTTTCAAGGCCTTGAACAGGGCCAACTGGAAAAGCAAGCAACAACCACTCATAGAACACATTGAAACAAACATGGCAGATCTGAATGACAGGAACAACAATAATAATGGGGAAAATGTGGTTGACCCAGCCAGACAGATTGCGGCGCATGCGGTTCCCATTGTACCAGAGGCGCCTTTATATGACTGGGCACAACCCACAACGGAGAATCTGGCCACCGCAATCATGGTCCCTCAGATAGATGCTGAGTCCTTTCAAATCACAAATAATATGTTGCACTTGTGGCAGAATAAGGGACTATTTTCGGGGTCATACATTGAAGATCCCCAGCAGCATTTGAAGAACTTACTGTCGATTTGCAAGACTCAGAGGCAACCAAATGTCACTCCGGAGGCAATAAGACTGTTGTTGTTTCCGTTCTCAGTGACAGGAGTATCCTAGAATTGGCTCAACTCGCTCCCTATCAATTCTATTACTACATGGGAGGAGTTGGTCAGGTAGTTTTTGAATAAATTCCATCCACTGAACAAGACAACGCAACAAATTGATGAGATCTTGAGCTTCAGGCAGAAGCATATGAAGACACTGCAGGAGACATGGGAATGGTTTAAAGGGATGCTGGTTATCTATCCTCACCACGGCATTACAAAACAGATGTTGGGGCAGCGATTTTATATGGGTCTGGCTGATGGTGTGAAAGCCAATGTTGATGCTTCAGCTGGTGGAGCATTCCTGAGTAAGACATAGAGAGAAAGCCAGACTTTACTTGATAAAATGGCACAAAATTCAGGGTGAAAAACCAGGGGTGCACCTATTACCCCAGTGGTTCACTCAGTGCCATTAGATCATTCCAACACTATTGCTGAAAATATGGCAACTTTGATGACACAGATGAGCATACTTACGAAGAAGGTAGAGGAGTTAGGGCAAAAGCAGCAATTTTATATTGTGGATACTACCAATGGGGGCTTATGCACATCTTGCATTAGTCAACCAATTGGTAATCAGTGGAATGCAGATTGCGATCATCCTCACTACCCGAAAAATATGAATTATGCGTCGAACTATGGAGGCCAGAGACAGGGTGGACAGAATTGGGGTCAGCAGGCTCAGCCGTACATTCCACCTCATCAGCAACATAACAGTGGAAACATGGGTGCCATGAGACCTTATGGTAATATAGCGCCCTACCAAAGGTCACAAGGGTTTAATAATCAAAAGCAGCAACATGCATATCACCCCCCTCAGCAACAACATGGGGGAAGACAAGAAGATGGGTTTTCTAGACTTGAAGCGATGATGCAACAGGTGATTGGGTCAACTGCCAAAATCAGTGAGAGATTAGATGCACACGAATCAACTATTAAAAATATTGAAGTGCAGATGGTCCAGATCTCAATGTCGTTGAATAATCGTCCTCTTGGGACTTTGCCCGCAGACACTCAAGTAAATCCTAAGGACCAGGGCCCAAAGCAGCTGATGGCAGTGAGTCTTCGCAATGGCAGGGACTTAGACTTGGAATAGGAGATAGCTCATGAAAGCAGGCAGGCCGAGACACTGGTACCAGTGCCGATTGAACTTGATGATTCAACAAACTTGACCAAGGTAACAATGCAACCTGCTGAAGGAGAACCCAATGCACAGAGTGAGGCTGAAAAAGAAGTGGAGATAGCCTAGGAGTCGGTAGTTGAGGTGGTGGCTGAGAAAGAAAAGTCACAATTCACTGGAAAAAAGAGACCGCCAGCTCCATTCCCTCATAGGCTGGCCAAATACCAAAAGGATGAACAATACAAAAAGTTCTTGGATATGCTGAAACAGATATATGTAAACATTCCTCTAATTGATGCTCTGAAGGAGATGCCTGGCTATGCGAAGATGATGAAGGACTTGATGTCCCGAAAATTTTATTTCCAAAACTTGGCAACTTTGACTCTTACTCAGACTTGCAGTGTTGTAGTGACACGACCAATTGCAGAGAAGCTATCAGACCCTGGGAGTTTCACAATTCCCTGCACCATCGGCAATTTTGCTTTTGCCAAAGCACTGTGTGATTTTGGGGCCAGTATTAATATCTTGCCCCTGGCCATTTATAAGAGACTGGGGATTGGTAGAGCCAGACCAATTTCTATGTTATTGCAGCTAGCTGACAGGACGGTAAAGAGACCGTCAGGCATTCTAGATGATGTATTGGGGCAAGTGGGAAAGTTTCTGTTCCCTGCTGATTTTGTAATACTGGACTGTAGAGTGGATGAGGAAATTCCCATAATTTTGGGAAGGCCATTCTTGGCGACAGGCAGATCCCTCATTGATTGTGAAACTAGGGAGCTCAAGATGAGGCTAAACGATGAAGAAATCACATTCAATGTGCAAAAATCCATGAGGCAACCAAGTGAATTCGCCAATTGCTCTCTTATTGATGATGTGGATGTGATAGTGGAGGAAGATGATGTGTCCTTAACTATTAAGGACCCCCTTGCTGCATATTTGATGAATTTGGGTGAGGTAAATAGGGAAGAACTGGCAGAATGGGTGTTAGCACTTGAAGAAAAAGGGGTCTGGCCGAGGGCTCTCGAGTTTGAGCCATTACACTTAGATAAAAGAGAGAGCCCGCCAGCCAAGCCATCTGTTGAAGAACCACCCAAGTTGGAACTGAAGCCACTGCCACCTCATATAGTTATAGGAACAAATAACCCATGGATGATGACTTAAAGGAGGTGCTAGTGGATAAGGCCAGAGTAGAACACCAACAATCAATCAGACTAGATTTTGAGGATGTCAATGTTGTAGAAAAGATACTAGAGTTAACCAAGGACATTGATGATACGTATTTTGTTGACTCTAGTGTCATTAGTGTGGAGGATGTTGACAATCCTAAAGTTTATGTAGTTGAGCGCATTGGTACACACTCCAAGCATTTGTCCACATTGTGTTTGGATGATGATATGAAAATAGAGTCATCCGAGCCACTTGAGGAGTCAAGGAATAAGGAACAAGAGTCCTACACTCTGGAATTCTTCTTTTCAGAAAGTAGCGAATACACATCTCATCTAAAGGCCAAGAAGTGCAGAATACTACATTGTTTTAATGGGCCAGTCAGATTCGTTCCACCACCCCAGGAGCATGATCATAGAGCAGAATTAAAACTTGGGGTCCAATTCATAAGTTCAAAGTGGAGGCTTAAAGTGATTCAAGCGTTTGTTCGAAGGAGCATGGAAAGAAAAACTAATGTAGGGATGAATGAGATCAAGGAGTTGTCTGTGGTGCATCTTTTTTAACCTCAGAGGTTAAGCGAGCCTTAAATGCGCTCATTCTGCGTCGTGCCGCGATGTTAAATCAGGTGCTTCATGGGAGGCAACCCATTGATATTGTATTCATCGTGTCGCGATGTTAAATCAAGCGTTGCGTGGGAGGCAACCCATGATTTTAGTTGTTTTCTCTTTTGTGTGTTGTAGGTGATGTACATGAGACTAACCCATTATCGAGTATGCAGGACAATTTTGGAGGTATGTGGAGCGAAGACGAGGCCATAAAACAACTCTGGTAAGGTAACTCAGCAAAAATCGAGCCTCAGTCACCGCGGTCGCGGTACAACCGTGGTGCGACCGCGGTAGAAATACAATTTTCTGAACTTTGAGGCACGACCGTCACTGCAACCGCAGCAAAGTTGGCACTCGTTGAATCTCCCGCGGCAGGACCGCGGCGAAACAGGTACATTCTAAATCTCACTTCCTCACCTCGGCCGCGACCGCGGTCGACCGTGGAGCAACCGCGTCGCTTCACTGACCGCCCCAGGTACGTTATTTTTAGGATTTTTTTTGTGTTCTTTTAATTTTTTTTAATTTTTTTCTTTTCCCCAAAATGCCAAGTCCGAAAAGCGGATAATGGCTTGGTTTCGTGCGTTAGGGCGCGCCTGTCACCTTGACCTGGCCACCGTCTCTGATGACGACTGAACGGGAAGTCTCCTTACCTCACTGTGCTTTATTTTTGTTGGAACGGGGACATGCAAATCTTTTAAGTGTGGGGTGGGGGATATTTTTGTTGTTGTATATGTTGGTAGTTTTAGTTTTGTTTGGTTGTTGATAATTGAAATTATTTTTATTTGATTAATGTTGACTTGCTCGAAGACGGACACCTTTCGACGGGTCTCTTGAGGGTATTGAGTCGAGCTTAAAGATAAAAATTGGACTCTTCTCGACGATGGACCTGTTCTTGAGGGAAGTTAGTCCAAAGAAAACACCAAAAAGATTTTTTATTTTCTTTTTAGGTAGTGTAGTAACTCCCCCTTGGTTTTTCTTTTGACCACGGTTCTTTTCCAAGGGTTTAGCTTGAACCAGGTATAGTTAGTTTTATTTTTATTTTTTTAGTTGTTAGGTTTCTTTTGGGCAAGGAGATGAATGGCAAAAATGCATCCCTTAGTGTGTTACACCCGAACACCAAAGACCCTAGGGTGTGACGCTTAGGCTCATTTGTTGACTCTTGTAGATGCCTTAATTTTGCATGTTGTAACTAACTTGAATGCTCAGCAGAGTGTTTTGATGAACCAATCTGGAGTGAATTATGTGCCATGTGTGTGTAAGGTATTTTGCATTGTACTCTATGTCCGCATTTGATACCTAGAACTTGCCATGTGTGTGTGCAAAGCGAAATAATTGTTTGTTCAGTCTTAGAAGTGATATAGGCATATCATTGTTAAGCTAGACATAAATATGTATCCACCTGATTGCAGTTCACCATAGTTAACCCCTTTGAGCTTATAAGCCTGTTTTATTGGCAACCACATTAAAAACAATACCCAATTGTTTGAATAGCCTGCCTGTTTGAACTCTATACCTCCTATAAACACTTGAATTGTAGAGAACATGTAAAAGTCAAAGTGTGGGGTGGTGGTTTGGTTTTTGAGTGGAATCAACGAAATAGAAAGAATTGTGCGAACATAAAAGAATGAACACCACTGGGAAAAAAAATAGGAAGAAAGAAGGACAATGAATAAATACAGTCCTTGATGGGTGGTGAGTTAAAGAAAAAAAAAAGTGCCTAATAAAATTTTGGGGTAATCTAAAGAGATTGGTAGAAATTCTGGCCAAACATAAGAATGGGCTGAAAGCTACAGTAGTTGTATTAAAAGTCCTTAGGGAGGTTAGTCACTATATCTAAATATATCCTACCCGTCCCTTAGCCTACACCACAACCAAATGAAGACCTAATTGATCTTAGACTGAATGGACTCGGTTAGTAGAGTATTACACTACGGGCAAGCCTATGGTGTATCCTTGTGGCATATGAATGTTCTTTCCGAGAGTGAGTGAATTCTTTCTGCTTTAAGTTCCTATTTGTTCTTAATATTACTCTTGTGGAACTACTCTCGATTGTGTGATGTAAGGGCATGTAATTCATGATGGAAAGGTAAGTCTTGACCTCTTTGTATAGTACTTTGAGGAAGTAAGAATATGGCATGGCATGTGAGAGTCGCCGCTTGAGGCATAGATGTTACACAGCTAGGTACAATGCTTGTAAAATGTTCGTGGTGTGACACCGTAGGGAAATGCTTGAGAAGATTAGGCCTGTATAGTGTGGTTTTGCTGCTCGAGGACGAGCAACGGTTTAAGTGTGGGGTGCTGATAGTAGGTGAATTAGACTATATTTTTACCCTTAATGAACCATACTTTAGTGTGTTTTAAGTGCAAATAATGATAACAAAATGCTCTGATTAGTGTTTTTATGCTTTGCAGGATATCTATGATGGGAGATACTTTGGAGTGTTTTGGAGTCAATTAAGTGAGTTTAAGGCCAATCGAGAAGAACCCGTGAGAAAAGAACAAGAAAAAAGGCAAAGATTGCTGGAAAGGAGCCCACCGCGACTGCAGTCGACCGCGACTAGAGGCCGGTAGGAAATGTAGCAGATTCAGAACGTGGGTATTTCACCGCGTTCGCGCCGCGGCCGCGGGCGAGTACTGAAAAGTCAGAAAACTGAAGGACCAAAGTGCAAAACACGGGAATAATTAGCCTAAACCTTATAAACTCGCCCAAGAGAGAACCAAGCTTGTTTTTAGACTCAAGTAGGAGGCAAGAACAAGTGTGAGAAGACAAGCAACAATTAGAGTTTTTCTATTCTCTTTTTTTACCTTTATTTTGAGAATTATGATTTCTTTTGAGTTTTTATTGTTTGAGCATGAGTAGCTAACTTCTTTAATCTAAGGTTTTGGTGGAACCCGTTGACGATGAACTTATTGTTATCTTAAATATAGTTTTGCTTGGTTTTCAATCTCTATTTGTTCAACTATGTTCTTGTTGTAGTTGATTGAAGGGCCCTCAATTAGTTGTTCCTATTTAGTGTGTATCTACTCAAGAGAGAGTGCATATTTAGGTAATTGTTGAAGAACATCACTCCCGGAGTATAGGAGAGATCCATAACCAAGGGTTTAAAGGTTGGATTAGAGATAACGATACCTTGGGTGCAATCTAAAGTGAACTGTAATGCAAGCTAGCGTAACTTGAGAGAGTGCGTCTAGTAGATTATCATAATTACTTGAGAGAGATTTATAATAGCCTGAGTGTTCATGATTGATAGAGATAACTAAACCAAAACTATAGAAAATATACAAGAAGGGATTTCATCAATGGGGGAAACCTTAACCTTAGACCTTTATCGCATAGGTTTACATCTAAACATTAGTTGTCTTTTAGTTTGTTTAATTTCTTCAGCTGTAGTAGTAAAAATACCAAAAAGTGATATTCATAACCTTTGGGAAAATTGATTATTGGGAATCTAGTAGTCTAACAACAACATTTGATACGTTAGTTCCTTGTGGGATTCGACTCTGGGCAAAATACTCAGATTATATTTGCAACACCCGCTTAGTCTTTTATTAAACATAGTTTAGCGTGATCAGTATTAAATTGGTTCTAGTGTTATTCGACGGTATTACACCAGTATATGTTATATCTATGACTTATTATATTTAACTAGAATTTACTCTACACCTTCTTTATTCTAATTAGTTTAACAAAATGTCTTATATTTTTTGGTCAAACAATAGTAAGCCGTAAATAATATTTTAAATTGCAGTGGGGTTGACCTTTCTCACCTCAATGAACAGGCCCCATGAAGTAAATGGGCCGGTAAGGAACAATTAAAGGAAATTTAATGGATATGGACCACAAGAGCACCAAATTTCAGCAATGGCTTAGTCTGGATATTTGGATTGAACCGTTTATAAACGTAAATAATATTCTTGAAAATTAAAATCTTGAATGAGAACAGTTCAATAATATTACTGAAAGATTTTTTCTTCTGGAACAGTTTGATTTAATAATAATTTTTGACATGGTCTTCTTTAATTATTTTGTACAAATATATTAGCATATCTGCTTATCGTGTTCTTGAGTCAATTTCGCCATAAAATGATGAAGCCACCCCCCACCCCCCATTATAATACGTAGTTTAATTTAAGGTCTTATGCCACTTTTCTTTTATAAAAGCTTGTAATAAAGAAAATTAAAATAAAAACTAATATACTGATAAATAACAATAGAAGTTTGTGATATAAAGGTAAAGATTCATGTCCTTTAACCTGAAGTTTCAGGTTCGAATCCTAGGAATAAAGTCCTCTTAATATGTCAATAGTGAGCTTTCAACAGCGTGAATTCAGATTAATCAGACCAATAATTTCGGATTGCATACTAAAAAAAAGTGAGGATGAAAGTTGAAATAATACATCATTGTAATCAATTTATTTTAAAGATTAAATTTCCATTTTCCATTACTGTATAAAGAGATAGGTGGATGCACAAATAATTAAAAGGGCTCATTTGTTACTAGTATTTATAAGCTTTGAAATGTATTGTACTAAATTACTAATTACACCTTTATCATTCTTACATATACATGACAATTATTGACTTGTCTAAAATAATTTTACGTGTTTAAAATTATATTGTTAGCGTGTCAATAATTATACGGTGACTTAACTACTAGTATCGTTTTCTGTTTGTATGTACAACTGACTGCAATATAAATTAACCTAATAACTTTATGAATTTGTAACATTCTTGACAACTTTTAGTTTAATTGATATTAAGAATAAGTATTATAGTTGACGCATGTAGTACTATCATACTTTATGATAGTAAAAATAAGAGTAACAAAGACCTCTTAGCCAACAGTTTGGCTTTTATTCTTGGATCTATCTTTTTGTTCAAAATTCTATCGGTCTTTCCACCCATGTTTGATTAAGATTTCTTCTAGAGTATTACAAAAATCAAGGAAGCTTCTTGCATCAATTCTCTTGAGTTTTTGGGATTGGTTCCTATATATTGTAACGACCCGACCGATCGTTTTGAGTATTTATACTTCGCTCGATAGTTTGCGGGCATGAGTAGCTCCGTATGATGTATTATGACTTATTTGAAGCGCCGGTTTTGGTTTTTAGGTTATTCGGAATAGGTTTGGAAGAATGAATTTCATCGTTGAAGCTTTAAGTAGAAAGAGTTGACCAAGTTTGACTTTTTGTGAATTTGGCCCCGGAACGGAGTTTTGATAGTTTCGTTAGGTCCGGATGGTGATTTTTGGACTCAGGCGTATGCCTGGACTTGCATTTGGATGTTTCTAGAAGGTTTCGGCACAAGTTCACAAAAATTAGAAATTTGAAGCTTTGGAAAATTCATAAGTTTGACCGGAAGTTGACTTTGAGGATATCGAATTGGGATTGTGGTTCTGGGAATTGGAATAGCTTCGTCATTTTATTTGAGACTTGTGTGCAAAATTTGGGTTCATTTCGGGATGATTTGATATGGTTCGACGCTAGTTTGGAAATTGGAAGTTCAATGTTCATCAATGTCGATTTGAGGTGTGATTCATCGTTTCGATGTTGTTATGTGTGTTTTGAGGCCTCGAGTAGGTCCATTTTATGTTATAGGACTTGTTGTGATGTTTGGACGGGTTCCGAGGGGCTGGGCGTATTTCGGATTGATTTCAGATCATTTTTCTTCATTTTGGCACTGTTGTGTTCTGTTGTTTTATGGTGTTTCAATTCTTCATCGCGTTCGCGTGGCAGGTGTCGCGAATGTGTAGTGTATTTGACGGGAGTAGTTTTTCTCCTTCGTGTTCGCAAAGTATGTCTCGCGTTCGCATAGAGTTAGGGCAAGTCCTCTTCGCGTTCGTGTATGACATATCACGTTCGCTTAGTGTTGAGGTTGGCAACTGGGAATTTGAGCTTTCTTCTATGCGATCACGTAAGGCTAGTCGCGTTCGCGAAGCTTTGGCAATAGTGTTCATCGCGTTCTTGTGGGGTGCGTCGCGAACGCGTAGGGTCTTTTGTGGCAGTGTGAGTTTTATTGATTGCGAATGCGGTGTGTTTCCCGTGTTCGCGAAAGAGGAGGCCTAGGCAGAGTTTCGGTCATTTTTACATTTTGGGAGCTATGAAGCTCGGATTGAGGCGATTATTGAAGTAATTTTCACCATATGAATTTGGGTAAGTGTTCGCTACTCGGTTTTGATTATATTTCGTGAGTCTACCTTCGATTTAGCTTTTGGTTGATGAATTTTAAAGAGAAAATTGGGGGTTTTGGCCTAAAGTTTCATAATATGAATTTTTGAGTTTTGAACATCGATTTGGAGTCGGAATTGAGTAAAATTTGTATGGTTGAACTCGTAATTGAATGGATTATAGGATTTTGTGAGTTTTTTGGGTTCTAAATGCGGGCCTAGGTTGGGCTTTTGGGCCGATATTGGGCTTTGATTCAAGATTTGATTTTTTACGATCGGGATTGATTCCTTTAGCATTCTTTGATATATTTGAATTGTTTTTGGTTAGCTTCAAGCCGTTCGGAGGTCGGAACACGCGGGATGACATCTTTGGAGCATCGCGTGGCTTGCTCAGCATTGGTATTGGCTTGTTTGAGGTAAGTAACTCTTCTAAACTTAGTGATGAGGGTATGAAACCCTGAAATACGTATTATGTGATTCGTATTGAGGTGACGCACATGCTAGGTGACGGGCGTGTGGGTGTGCACCATGTGAATCGGGACTCTGTTGTTTCCATGACACTGTATAGTAGTCCCATTTTGTTAATATCTGTGTTTTCACCATGCGATAAAGTAAATGAGCTGTCAATCATGCTAGATATCATGTTTAGGCTTTATGCGGATATTGTTGGGACTCTTGGTGGTCGTTTCTTGCTGTCATTTGACTTATTTTATTGATATTTCGTACTCAGTCATATTCATGCATTCATATCATATCTCAGTCTCAGTTGTTATTTATTGATACATCATATCATTGTTGTCGGGCTAGTTTCATGATATTGTGAGCCAGTGAGTGAGATTGGAGAGATTGATGAATGAGTGAAGTTGGGGTCCTGTTTGTGAGGATATTGATACCATAGCACGTGAGTTGTCCGTGCAGCATGTAAGTTTTCCCTGCGAATCCAAGTATTAATACCACAACACGCAAGTTGTCCGTGCGGATCCAAATATTGATATTATACCACGTGAGTTGTCCGTGCGAATTATAGCGCTTGGGTTGTAGTAGCCCCTTCGGAGTTTGTACACCCTCAGTGAGCGCAATAGACTATATATATATATATATATATATATATATATATGTGTGTGTGTGTGTGTGTGTGTGTGTGTGGATCAAGATGCACGCCGCAATAATTATTGTACAACGCTGAGTGTTTTGAGTGTGCTTGGCATTGAGCATAGTGAGAGAGGATGTGAGACAATGAGATTGAGTACTCTGAGAGTGCGAGTACATGATTCATCTCTGAGACACATGGCATTTGCATGCACACATGACATACAGGCGTAGAGATGCATTTTTTCTCGTGCTATATAGTATCACGTCATTCATGACTGTTACACATATTGATATGTGGGTATAGAGAGGTGTTTTGCACTTGTTATTTGGAAAGAAAATGAAACTTCTTACTTATTGTTGAAAGAATTTTGGGAAAAATCATAGTTTTCTAACTTACTTGTATTTTGGCATTTTCGGCAAAAGATTTGAGTTTTCACTAAGATATTGAAAAGTATGCCTATTTATTAGAACTGTGAACGAGTTGAGCATTTTACTTCTAAGATACCCATTTTATTTCCTGTATTATATTGCTATGAATTGTTGTAGAATATTAGTATTGGACCCGACCTTGTGTTAGCTCGTCACTGCTCTCAACCTAAGGTTGGGTTTGTTACTTACTCAATACATGGGGTCGCTTGTACTCATAGTATACGTCTGCACCTTGCGTGCAGATATTGACTGTTGTTGTTGTTGCGTTCGATGGGAGCTGGATTGAAGATGTACCTGCGTTTCGGTTTGTTCGTGGTAGCTTTAGGTCTATAAAACTCCGTTTATGTACTTTTCAAACAGACTATGTATTTATTTCATTTCCGCTTTGTAAACTCTATTCTTAGAAGCTCATGATTTGTACTACCAGCCCTTGGGTAATGTATAACAGTCAGATAATTTTTTTTTCTTTACTGTCTTTTTATTATTATTGAAATTGGATAATTATTAGTTGGCTTACCTAACGAGTTAGGTTAGGTACCATCACGACTAGTGGATTTGGGGTCGTGACATATATATACTAGCCAACTTGGTGTACGAAGTATCCCGCATTTACGCAAGGTTCGGGGAAGGATCGCACTTCAAAGGGTATGATATGTAGGCAGTTTACCCGGATACAAACATCAGTGGCTGATTCCACACCTCGAACTCGTGACATATATGTCAACGGACAGTGGTGTATCTAGAGTGTTGTTAGTGGTTTCTCGTGAATCCAGTAACTTTTGCAGAGACGCGGTATTTCTATTAAGAAACCCACTAAATATTTATAAATATCTAATTATGGACTTAGTTATTATCGTATATTAATTTGAAATTATGGTAGAAACACATAAACTTTAAATCCTAAATCCGTCTATGCACACGGAGATAACTTTACCGTCTTTCCCCATTATACTGACGGTGTAATTATTTGTGTAACAATTCAATTTGTTCATTATAATGGGTCATTTACTTTATTTTTTATATTACAAAGTCTGAACTATTGTACAGAGTTAAATATTGATATAAGCCATCATCTTAGCCTGATGATGTATCCTATTTGTGCAGATAAAGTTAAACTCTTTATTAAAATGTATATCCAATTATAACTTCTACTATTAGTCAAAGACAAAATTTCTAAGGAAGCGTTATTCGGTCAAAGAATATAAAACATAAAAAGCCAGTCAAAGCGGTTATATAAATCGAGGATCTATTTGAACCAACCTCGCTTCCCTTCTAGCGGCAGGGGTAAGATTGTGTATATCATACCTTTCTCAAACTTCACTCGTAAAAAATTATTGAATTTGTTATTATTGTTATTGTAAAGCGGTTGTATAAGCAAGTGCACCCAAAAAAGAAGTGAAATAATCGAAAATTCTGCACAAAAAAAAAGGACGAAATGATTCAATTTTATTGTTAAAGAAATGAATGAAAATGAATTCTTCCCAAAGTTGTTATCAGCAATTTATTCAAACAAAACATAGCGTAGTGGAATAATGTGTCAATGAACTTAATGGCAAAAAAGAAAAGGACATCATGTGAGTCAGCTCTATTGACAAGATAAAGACATTAATAATATTTATTAAATAGGAATATATTTCACACGTGGAAATTGACAAATCCGTAGTGGTTTTCGTTTTGGACCTTTTTACCATATACACTTAAATTAAAATTATATTTATGAATGTTGAAGTTGACAAATTCGCAGTGATTTATGAACATTGAAGTTAAAAAATCCTTAGTGAGCTTAAATTGGGAATAATGTGAAGTTGAGGATGCAGACTTAAGTTGGGATCAAATTGAGGTTGTATATTTAGGTGGGCAAGGCTGCACATTTAGGTTGGGATAGAGTTGAGGGTGCAGACTTAAGTTGGGATCAAATTAAGGTTGTACATCTTGGCGAGTAAGGCTGCACATTTAGGTTGGGATCGAGTTGAGGCTGCAGACTTAAACTGAGATCAAATTGAAGTTGTACGTCTAGGCGGGTAAGGTTGCACATTTAGGTTGGGATCGAGTTGAGACTGCATATTAGTAGTAATTTTATTTTTCACTACGTAAGTTGACAAATCCGTATTGATTTAATTTTTGATAATTTTACCTATATTTACATTAAAATGAGTTTAAATTGTAAATAATGTGAAGTTAAGGTGTAGACCTATGTTTGGATCAAATTAAGGATGTATATCTAGGTTAGAACTTAGAATCAAGTTGAGGCTGCATATCTAGGTTGGGATCGAGTTGAGCCTGCACATCTAGTTTCGTCATTCGGTTTGGTTTCATTAGATTTTACGGAATTTTCGGTTATTTTACTTCTTTTTTGTATACACTTGCTTATGTAAATTATGATTATGATGATATGAATAGAGCTAAAGGAAAGGTAAGGAAAGAGAATTCATATAAGAAAAGACTAAATGATTCAACTTTTTTATAGTTAAAGAAAATCATGAAAAATGAAGTCAATTTAAAAGTTGTTATCATCAGTTTATTCAAAGAAAATATAGGGTAGTGAAACTATTAGAGTTGTCAAAACGGGTCAGGCCAATTCAGCCCAGTCCAAGCCTCATGGGCTTTTAAGTTTAGTGGGCTAGGACGGGCTAGTCCGCCATATGAATGGGCCTTCAAATGGCTAGCCTAACTCAGTCCTAAGTGGGTCGCGGTCAACTCTTTTTAGAAAATAGAATTTTTTTAAATCCTTAAATATTTTTTCGTGACGTAGTGAATTAATCATATAAACAACTTCTGTTTACTTAGAGTGTATAAAAAGCTTGATATTTGACGAGGAATCTCGTAATTGAAATGTAAATTCTATATATCTCTAGCTCTACTTTTTAATGTTACATGAATATTTTCTTAATATTTTTCTTTCATTTTCCTCTAATTCATAGATTGCTTCACTAAGCTTATATGCTGAGGTTTTCTAATTTAGGATTAACATCATTTGCCGATTTCATCATTATAGTCCATACAATTTTTAAAATTTCTAAAAATTTTCTATTGGTCAAACTTTTTTGTATGTATTCAAAATTGATCTTTTTCTATATTGAAGAGCAGTTTAAATATTAATAATATATTAAAGTAATCCGAATTGATCATTTGCCGCTCAAAGTAATATTTAGTTTTGAAAAAATATTGTTATTTACCAGCTAAAACTTTTTGAGTTCGTTATTAATTAAGCAAAAGAAAAACTAATTTTGTCATACTACATGCATGTAAAAAATCTAAATTCTAGTTGATATGAAAGGGTAAATGAGCAATCTAGGGTTGGGGAATAGAGATTATAGTTAATAGTTTTTTTTTGTTTTTAGTTTAAAAATATTTAATAGTTAATTAATTTGAATTTAAATAATTTTTGGCCCACGGGCCAATCCAAATTCAGCCTCGGTTAAGCCTCAAGGGCCAGCGGGTTGATCTGGGCCAGACTTATAAGCCTCAGTTTAAAATGAGCTCAAAAAGTTATAGCCCAATCCTACTCAAGTAACGGGCTGAATTAGACTGGCCTCATGGGCCAAACCCATTCTGACGGCTCTAGAAACTATGTGTCAATGAATTTAATTGGAGAAAAAAAAACATGATCTAAGGCAGCTCTATTGACAAGATAAAGACATTAATTATATTTATGGTCAACAAGAATATATATATATATATATATATATATATATATATATATATATATATATATATATATATATATATNCACTCAACTCCATAGATATAAGTCTCTTCACATTATCTTTGAACTCGTTTTACTTTAAGGAATGGCAAAACCGTTAAAATTGAAATCACTACGGATTTGTCAACTTCAACATTTCATAATTATATTGTTATTAATTTAAGAATGATAAAAAGGTCCAAAATGGAACCACTATGATGGATTTCTCAATTTCAATGTTTGATATATATATATATATATATATATATCAAACATTGAAATTGAGAAATCCATCATAGTGGTTCCATTTTGGACCTTTTTATCATTCTTAAATTAATAACAATATAATTATGAAATGTTGAAGTTGACAAATCCGTAGTGATTTCAATTTTAACGGTTTTGCCATTCCTTAAAGTAAAACGAGTTCAAAGATAATGTGAAGAGACTTATATCTATGGAGTTGAGTGCAATTTCATGGTGCTTCATAGGTCATAGTCCACATATCATTCTCTTATATAATATCAAGTTATCAACTAATTTTGTAAATGATGGAAATTTTGAAAGATGAAAATTCAACTTCTAAATTAAAACAAGTTGACAAAAAGATGGTTTGAAGATTTTGAGTATACGTTGTATTTAGCCCTTGAAAAATGTTTTCCTCTTGGCTACTAGAAACATTTAGAAATGTACTCTAAATTATATTCTTTGGTAAATCTCTAGTCTTCCTATTTTTTGGCGGAAAAGTACCAATTATGTTTATTTATAAGTAGCTTATTATAAAAATTGATCAATTCATAAAATATTATTAATATTAGCCAATTAGGTATTAGTAAAAAAAGTCATTTTTTTAGTGGGTATTATTAGAATAGATTGGGTACATCTTAAGGAGCTTGAATCTCAGTTTTGGAATGATTTGGTGGAGTTTTCAGGTGGTTTGAATTGAAAATGTAAATTAGAAGATGAACATGAAAAAAATAATATGTATCACACTGTGTATCACTTGTGTATCAGATATATATTATATTTGTATCAAATGTGTATCACATGTACATCCATATATACCTGCATGTGAGATACACGTGTGATACATTGATACATGCGTTGCAGATGAATTTTTTGAACTCGATTTTAACTACGAATTTTGATGTCTTTTCAGTCCAAATCACTTCCAATCTTCCTCAAATTTTGTATATTGACTCGTCTATATGTTTTCAATGAATCTCAACCATACCCATTGAAAAGAGTTCTTTTTTTTTGCTTAGATTTTTGGAATCTTATATATATATACTACCTCATCCATGAATCTTCTTTTCGTCTTGTATCTGATGTTGTTAATCACGTTTAAAAATATGGAAGGAGATTTTTGTGTGTGATTCTTGAGAGAAAGAACCTTATTTCTTGTTGGGTTTTTAATTTTTACAAGTGTTTGACTAGTTTTGGTAAGTCTATGATTAATGGCTAGAGATTGGTAAGTTGGAACATTTTTGGAATATTTCTATAAGATTCCCATTTTTGGCTATGAATGAATACTATGATGGAACTACCTATGCGTGGCAATTTGAGCCAAAACCCATTAAACCCGTCTAATTTGCCCAAGGTTGGGTCGTTCATTGACCCGCCCATTACTAAACACAGCCCATATTGAACAACCCATCTTGGCCCACCTAAAACTGGGTTAATATTTAGCCCAAATTGATCCATGAGCATTTTTGCTAAATATTTTAAAATAATTCTTTTTTATTTGTTATGTTATACATTGCCATAGGAGTCTTACTGTTTGGTAATTAAATAATTCATAAGAAATAATATATATTAATTAAAGTTTACTGAGAGTTGGATGGGTTGGTTTGTGACTCAAATTTTAGTCCATTTTTACCCCGCTCATCTCAGTTCAAGTAACTTTTGGACCGTTTATTGACCCACTTATTTATGGGGCAAGTGCACAAATAGTCATTCTCATGGATGGTATGTAGAGATTAGCCAATACTTATTTTCTCCTGAAATTTTAAACTTAAAATCTTAACTTCACGACAATTCAAGATATTTTTGTCCTGAAAAACTGGAATTCAGGATGCGCTAACTAATTCATAAATAACAATCATTTATAGTGACTACCTGATGTTATTTCTACCCTATTTATTGATTCAGTCCATTTTAACCCGCTCAAAATCGGCTCAACCCGTTCATTTGAAAAATTAACTCCCACAAACATGAAGAAGATTTAAATATGTAAGCTGCGCTCAAGGAAATAGAGTTTATTCCTTTGATTTAAGCCATGTAGCTTATGAAAACTATTGAATTTACTTAAACTCGATATAAAAAAATTTACATAATTAATCTCAATATTAAATTCTTCAAAATATAATAATAAAAAGATCGCTGCATAGCTACTACGATATTTGGATGATGGTATTAAATAATACTCGCATTAAGTTATGTGAGATTTATATATGTATTATTTATGCTGAGAAAATTTAGAGTAAAAATAAAGTATTAGAATTATGAGGACTAAATTAGTTAAAGACATAAATAGTCATCTAAAACTAATAATTCATATATTTACCAACCTTCTCATTATTCTTGCATAATAATCCCTTCATTATATGTTAATCTCAACATAAATAATTCCTGCATTATAACTTATGCATAACAAACATGTAAATGTAATGACCCAAGGGGCCATTTTATGAACTAAGACTCCGTTCTAAGCTTGAATTAGCGAAAATTAGAAATTTGATGATTTTGGTCGACAGTGGAAAATTAGGTATCGGGGTCGGAATAGAATTACGGAAGTTGGAGTAGGTTCGTAGTGTCATTTGTGACGTGTGTGCAAAATTTGAGGTCATTCGGACGTGGTTTGATAGGTTTCGACGTCGTTAGCGAATTTTGGAAGTTTAGAAGTTCTTAGGCTTGAATCTAATGTTGATTTGGTGTTTTGGTGTTGTCTTGACTGTTCTAAAGGTTCGACTAAGTTCGAGTAATGATATATGACTTGTTTGAATTATTGGTTGAGGTCTCGAGGGTCTCGAGTGAGTTTCGGATAACTTTGGGTTGTGTTGTGCTCGATTTTCTTATGTTTCGACGTTGTTTCTTCAAGCATAAATGATATCATATTGAACAAATAAGGTTTGGTTTATGTTTTGATTGAAGTATTAGACCCGTATCGTCATTATGGACCCGTAGCAAAAAGAATCATCGAATTTGGACATCGTATGAAGATTTTATGAATATATTACTAAGGTTGCCGATTTTTCAGATTAATTACGAAATTGTCACTGACGACGTATTTAAAAATCTGCACTACTTACAAATATTAAAATCTACATATCTCCTTCATTACAAGATCAAATTGAGTGATTCAAAATCCTAACTTGACTAAAATTTCACAAGGAATCCATTGGAGGTATAAAAACCGAGTTTCGGGATCGTTTGACATGAGAAACGAGGCAGAATAGCTGGCAGAAAAATATATAAAACAAGGGTTTGTTCATACGGTCATATTTTGAGTTGGGAAGCTCGGATTTAAGCGATTTTGGAGGCGATTTTCACCATAGGGATTCGAGTAAGTGTTCTTTACTCGTTTTGGTTATGTTTCATGAATCCATCTTCGTTTTTGGGATTTGATTGATGATTTTAAATAAAATTAAGAGAGTTAGGGATTGAGTTTTGGAGAGTTTCAGGTAGGGATTTGAGGGACCAAACGGAGTCCGATTTTGATAAATTTTATATGTTAGACTCGGGAGAGGACGAGGGTTTTGATTCTGCTATTTTTGACTGATTTCGAGATGTGGGCCCGAGGGTCGGATTTTGGTCGATGTCACGACCCCAAATCCTAACAGGTCGTGATGGCGCCTATCGTGGAACTAGGCTAGCCAACCATCACCTTACTGCGCTTTTGTTCAATTATAATAGTTCACAATTAAATAATAAGCAAGCAACCACATCATAATTAATATAATTAAGTATTAGCGTTCCCATATTAACCTAAACAACCTCCCAAGAACTGGAGTCAATAGTCACGAGCATCTAAGGATAAATAAATCTAACTCTGCTAAAACTATAACATATGTCTCTGAATCAAATGCTAAACTAAATAAGGAAGGGAAATGGAGAAGCTGTGGACGCTGGACAGCTACCTCGAAATCCCGTGAAAATGCTGCTACCAAATTGCGTCAGCTACTGCGGCGAACTAGTACCTGGATCTGTGCACAGAGGCACAGGGAGTCTTTATGAGTACGCCAACTCAGTAGTAATGAAAATAAATCACAGTCTGAGTAATATAAACACACAGAACATGTACACAATTCCACAAACCAGTAAAACACCAAGTCACCACGTGACATTCATCAAATAATGAGTTCGAAATCAGTTTTCAGAAAAACCTTCGAAACAAGTGCAATATCAGTATATCTCAGTAAAATTCTCTGTAAAACCAGTGTGAAAACGAAATAAATCATAGTTTGAAAACTAAGTAAAATCTTTCACAAAACTGCCCCTCGGGCCAAAATCATTTATTGTAACCATTGCCCATCAGGCATCTTCACAGTCACTCTGCCCATCAGGCATCCTCACAATCACTCTGCCCATCAGGCATCCTCACAAT
>ML241976.1:5951-60566 GCA_005239495.1 Nicotiana undulata
CACACACACCCCCCACCCCCAAAAAAAGAGGAAAATTGAGTATCATCACCAAAATTTTGAGATTACAGAGAGAAGGGGTACACAGAAACAACATTTCACCACAAATTTCAATGTAATGTAACTAAAGATGGATTCTTTACTAGTTTAGGCCTTGGAACAAGTAACCAAAGTTATCTTCTAATACAACAAAAGCAATATATCAAGCTAGAAATTATACAAAGAAACAGAAAGGTCAAAAATGCCATGAAATTAAATCCAATAAACCCCCCAAAAAAAGAACATAGATCACCAAATAAAACAACAGTACTCTGAAAATAACCTTCATAATCAATCTCCTAATCAGAAGATGGCTAGTGTTCTTCAGGTTTTCTACATAGAATCATATGCATAGGACTAAAAATCCCTTTATCACCACCTTTAGCCAAATAATCTGCAGTCACAAACAGCATTTTGTGCACATCAACTGTGCCTTTAGGTGCAATACCAAGCCAAGAAAGAACTATAACAACAATATGGTTTCTCCAATAAGCAATTCTCCCCATTTTCAGCCTCGTCCACCACGGGTTCGCCGGCGGTTTAGCTAAATCTTTCTCCTTAACTATCTCAAATCCAACTGTCCTAGCCACCTCAGCAATGTCATTGAAACTTCTTAAACCAGGTAATGCATCACCCCTTTCAATACCGTGGATTATCTCTACGTGTTCTGGGTCATCCGAATTGTATAATTCGGTTGTGATCCATTCGTAGGACACGTACATGGATCCGGGTTTTAAGACCCGGTAAATTTCACTGTATACTTCTTCTAGCTTTGGTGCATGACATGTTGCTTCGATGGAGTAAGCTCCGTCGAAACTGTTGTCATCAAATGGCATTTGTAGGAAATTACCACACACAACTTCACACTGGGAATCCAGGCCCGCTTTCTTGTTGTGAGCCCGGGCCCGCTTTACTTGGTATTCATTAATGGTGATGCCAACAATGTTGGCACCTGAATGAGCTGCGATAGCTCGCATTGGCCCGCCAACCCCACAGCCCGCGTCCAGAACACGGGCTCCGGGCTTGATGCCCAAGAGATCAACGGCCATCTCCTCGTGAAGTCGGGTAGCTTCACGATGAGATTTGCCGGAGATTGCAGGGGAAAAATGAAAAGATTGACCCCAACCCCATTCGTAAATATCAGTAACGAGGTTATAGAAAGTGTCAACGAAAGCAGGGACATTTTCGGTAGTTTCAATTTCTTTGGGGCGGCGGAAGAAAGACCAGTACTGTTTGTATTTATCTTGGACTTTCTCTTTGGCTATTGAGCCGCCGGTAAGGTTGACGGCGCGTTTACCTTTTACCTCGGCGGAGCCAAGGATGCAAACGAACCAGTAAAGGCCGCCGGCGAGAAGGAAACCGGTGGCAAAGAGAGTGAGAGAATCCATAGGAAAAGACAGAGAGAGAGAAGAGGAAAGTGAGAAGAAAGACAAGTGTGAGACAAATGTGATCCTTTTTATTAATCAAACTTTTTTTGAATTGTGTGTTTGATATTGGCACGATGTGGTTAATGACAGTCACGTAACCACGCAACTACATCAACTATTAGGTGTCATAGGTACATGTGTGAACATGACTTAATAAAAGTGAAATCCACGAGTAGGATACAGGAAAGATAGAGTACCTTATTGTATCTAATTGTATTGTTCTCTAAAAATAATATTTGATTATTTATTTAAAATTGATGGTATTGTATTGTTAAATTCATTGTTCCAGAACAATCAAAAGTCTTATTTTTTTAAATAATTAATTTGGTGTGGTGGGATTGTTTCGTATTTTCTTTTCTAATTATGTCCTTACTTATTACTCCATAATTCTATTTTATTCTTTATCTTTTTTTATTTTAACTCCAAATCTCCAACTTATTGACACACTTTATCCACGTCTATCTTTTCCAGAGTTGGTTCGTGTCTTTCTTTTCATCCAAATCTCTGTTCGTTTCTTTATCTCTTTCCATCGTATTAGATTTTTTTTTTGCTAAAGATAGTTAACTTTTTTCTTCACGTTTTTGCCCTTGTTTCCAAGCTACATAATTGATGATAAATTAGTAGAAAGATGTTTCTTAAAAAAATTATATGTAATTCTTGATAAATTTTATTTAAAATAATTGAGGATTTTTTAATAAACTTATCAGTTACAATATTGTACGATACAGTCAAACTATTAGTAAACTTATCAGTTACAATATTGTACGATAAGTCAAACCAAACAACAAAAATATTATTTAAAAACAGCAAACAATACAATCTATCCAAACGTTGTATCCATAAAATGATACAGTATAATACAATACATAATAAAACGAAGGGTAACAATGATCCAAACATAGTGTAAGGTAGAGAGACTGTTTTTGATAGACCCCAAACTAAAAAAAAAAACTAAAAAGGAAGCAGAAACAAGTAGTAACCATAGCAGGAGCTAAAGACATAGTAAAAGAAATATGTGTATACGAAGAAATGAAAGTGCGAGAGTAACGCTAATAAGACATGAAAGCAAGACACACCCGTTTAACCACTACCCGTCTACCATATTTCTCAACCTACAACTAGTAATTAAATCTGTGGTGATAAAATTTAATATACAGTCAAACCTCTCTATAACAGCCTCGTTGGTTTAGAATTTTTTTGGCTGCTATAGTGAAGTGTCGTTATAGAGGACATATATTATAACATAACATAAAAAATCAATTTTGAAAAGAATTTGACTTTTATTGTGAATGACTGTTATATAAAGATATTGTTATAAAGTGTTGGATTTTGCATCTGTTACTGCTACTGTTTTCTAGAATAATTAGTTGTTTAGTTTTAGGAGGAGTCTCCTAGAAGATTCATGATCTTAATTATAGTAAGAGTCTAGTAATCTAGTTTTAGGAGGAGTCTACTACTTTATTTATTTGGCTATTTAAAGCCCTATGATTAATAAAATTTTAGAAATAATTTTTCAATCCTATTTTTCAACCTTCTTGCTGCTTGCATATTTTCTAAAATCCCTAACAGTGGTATCAGAGCCTCCATTGATCTTGACGGATCTCTGAATTCGCTGAAAAATAACCAATTTCAACCACTTTTAAATCATACCCACTTTTATCCATACCGATTTTTAACCAAATTTTTAACAATGGCAAGCAGCGGTCTCTCTTTGAATACCCCACAAACCTTCATTGGTGAAAACTATCAGATTTGGTCAGTGAAGATGAAATCTTATCTTGAAGCTTATGATCTGTGGGAAGTTGTAATGGAAGACAGACTTATACAACCACTTCCTCCAAATCCGACACTTGCCCAAATCAAAGCTCATTCAGATGAGAAAACCAAAAAATAAAAAGCCAAAACTATAATACAAAATTTAGTTGCAGATTCAATCTTCTCTAAAATCATTGCATGTGAGACAGCAAAAGAAGCTTGGGAAACACTCAAACAGGAGTATCAAGGAAGTGAACGAGGCAGACAAAATCAGATTTTAAATTTGAAAAGAGATTTTGAATCTCTTAGAATGCAAGATGATGAGACCATCGCTAAGTATTCTGACCGAATTTCTTTAATTGTCAATAAAATCAGGTTACTTGGCGAGGATTTCAAAGATGACAGGATAGTTGAAAAAATTCTTGTGACAATTCCCGAGAGATTTGAATCCAAAATTTCTTCTATGGAAGTGTCTAAAGATCTCTCTACCATCTCTGTTGCAGAATTAATAAGTGCTCTTCAAGCACAAGAGCAAAGAAGGCCCTTCATACAAGACAAAGTTATTGAAGGTATTTTTTATGCGAAACACCAAAAAGAAAAAGTCGATTATCCTTATTGCAAATATTGCAAAAAGAAAACACAATTAGAAAATTTTTGTTGGTGGAGACCTGATGCATTATGTGGAAATTGCAAACAAAAAGGTCATGTTACAAAAGTGTGCAAGTTCAAAGATACTCATGCACAAGCACTAATAGCAGAAGAATGAATTGAGGATGACCTTCTTTAGACTGCAGCAACAGAAGCAAGGAGGAGTGTTGGATTTTGCATTTGTTACTGCTACTGTTTTCTAGAATAATTAGTTGTTTAGTTTTAGGAGGAGTCTGCTAGAAGACTCATGATTTTAATTATAGTAAGAGTCTAGTAATCTAGTTTTAGGAGGAGTCTACTACTTTATTTATTTGGCTATTTAAAGCCCTATGACTAATAAAATTTTAGAGATAATTTTTCAATCCTATTTTTCAACCTTCTTGCTGCTTGCGTATTTTCTAAAATCCCTAACATAAAGAACTCTTACTGTATCTTTATATTTTCTTTCTCCTTGAGCCGAGAGTCTATATGAAAACACATCACAATATAGAGGTAATGTATGCGTACACACTATCCTCTCCAGGCTCACTTTGTGAGATTACACTGAATTTGTTGTTATTGTTGTTGTATTTATATTTCTTTCTACTTTTAAAAGAAAAATATTTTATCAAGTGAACCAAAGCAATCATTAATTAGAAGCGTCTAAGGGTAAAGTACCATTACCATGCTCGCCACTTACGCTCCGCCATCCACACAAAATTTAGGAACCTGAGTAATAGTATACCGATCAAAGAGCTAGAAGGGGATGAGCGAAACATCGAGTCAACTGAACGTGATTCAACTAGCGGAGACCCTCGAAACAGCTGGAGTAAGAAGTCCCCAAATGTAAATTCGAGAGTTTGTGAGTCTATGCTTTATAGTTTTAAATCGTGAAAGCTGAAAACCAGTAGGGAGTATTGTTAGTAATCTGTATTTCTGTAAAATAAATTAAATAGTAATCTTTCTGAAAATACAGAAACAGAAAGTAAGAAGAACTAAAGCGTTAAAATAAATTCTGAAAAATAGTATAGGAATAAATCGAGCCCACTGAATACACAGTGTGTCCTTAAGGAAATTATTCCCCTCAAATACCCGAGGTTGTGGAATTATCCTCCCAGGATAGAACGATTTAACTCACCAGCATATTGGTACCTAAAACTACGGTGATCGGCGAACCACTCGATGGTCGTAAAACGCAATGGAATATTTTGTGCAGAAGAAGAAGAAGAAGATAAGAAAATTTAGTAAGTAAAAATTCTGGGATTCAAGGCATATTTATAGCCAATTTCGTACTGTTTCTGAAAAGGTTTTGGAACTTTTCAGAACAACCATAACTGTTGGAACATGTGTGAATCCTTTCAGAACAACCATAGTTGTTTGAACAAGTGTGAATATTGCGGGAAAATTAAAAACGGATTAAAAATAATCCGGGAAAGAAAAACAGGCCGGGCTGGACAGGGTCGCGGGTCATTCCGGATTTGAATTTTCGTTAATTAATTTGAAAGAAATTTTGTCCAAAAAGATTAATCAATCTTTGACCAAATCGAAATCTGAATCTGAATCCGGAAGCCGAAGCCGAGCCGAGCGAGCGACGACGACGACAACGCGAGGCTTGCCTTCTTCTCAACTCTTTAAGAACTAGAAGAATAGCTTCTCTATATATACACATAGATTTTATTTCCTTCTTCCAATGAGGGACAAAGTGCACTAATTTAAAAATTCACTTCCCTCCATTTCTTTTCCCACCATTTTCCATTCACTCTCTTTAAGCTACACCAAGCTTAAAATTAAGCTACACTAAGCTTAAAATTAAGCTACACTAAGCTTAAAGACCAATAATACCCCACATGAATGGGGAATGGCTATAAAATAAAGGAATGCATGGACGTGTGTGTGTTTTACATGCAAGAATTAATTGCATCTGGATAAGTAGGTTTCCCTTTGAACTTTTCGTAGTGAACTTATATCGGATATACTCGGTCAATCGGTAGATTTGATATCTTTGAACCGTCGAGTTTTGTTGTATACCTAGACAACATAAGTCACACAATCAATCCTTAACCATCTGTGGTTCTCACGGTTGTGTTCATTTCAGCCATGAACACATGAGTGCTTAGATAATGGGCCTTTACTTTCATTCCCCTCGAAGCGGCTTACACTTCACACTCACATAGGTGATTCCTAAACGTGTAATCCTAAAGACACACTATTTCCTAATATCGTTCCAGACTTAGCAAATCATTAAAAAGCTTTAAGCTTTATTGACTCATCAAAAAGCCTTAATGCTTTACCTTGATTTTGAACATTGTCTTCATCACAAGAATGTGTTGAGTTATTTGACTATGTTGAACCGCCATTCATAACTTTTTTTGATCTCTTTGAACCTAGCTCTTGGGATCTCCAGTCTTCTAGGTAGAGTTACCGCCATGATGACTTGTCTAGACCTTAACCCCCATTCCTTTTGATGATCTTTCAACCGCCTCTCTAAATAGGCCTTTTGTAAGTGGATCCGACACGTTATCTCTTGACTTTACGTAGTCAATTGTGATAACACCACTAGAGAGTAGTTGTCTAACGGTATTATGTCTCCGTCGTATATGACGATATTTTCCGTTATACATTACGCTCCCTACCCTACCTATTGCCGCTTGACTATCACAATGTATACAAATAGGTGCCAAAGGTTTGGGCCAAAATGGAATATCTTCCAAGAAATTCCGGATCCATTCAGCTTCTTCACCGGCCTTATCTAAAGCTATGAATTCAGATTCCATTGTAGAACGGGCGATGCACGTTTGTTTGGATGATTTCCAAGACACTGCTCCACCCCCAATTGTGAAAACATATCCACTCGTGGATTTAACTTCAGATGATCTGGTGATCCAATTTGCATCACTATATCCCTCGATCACGAAGGGATATTTGTTATAATGCAACTCATAATTTTGGGTATGTTTCAGATACCCCAAAACTCGTTTCATTTCCATCCAATGTATATGATTGAGATTACTTATAAACCGGCTCAGTTTGCTAATAGAACATGCTATATTCGGTCGGTACAATTCATGATATACATCAAACTTCCCAATACTCTTGCATAGTCCAGTTGTGAGTCACTTTCACCTTCATTCTTTTGTAGTACATAACTCACATCAATTGGAGTCTTGACAATTTTGAAATCCAAATACTTGAACTTGTCAAGTACTTTTTCTATGTAGTGAGATTGTGATAATGCTAGACCTTGTGGAGTCTTGTGAATTCTGCTTCCTAAGATCACATCAGCAACTCCTAAGTCTTTCATGTCGAATTTGCTAGCCAACATGCGCTTTGTAGCATTTATATCTGCCATAATTTTGCTCATTATCAACATGTCATCAACATATAAACAAACAATGACTTCATGACCTGGAGTGTTTTTAATGTAAACACATTTGTCGCACTCGTTGATTTTAAACCCACTTGCCAACATTGTTTGGTCAAATTTGGCATGCCATTGTTTGGGTGCTTGTTTAAGTCCATAAAGCGACTTAACAAGTTTGCACACTTTCTTTTCTTTACCAGGAACCACAAAACCCTCAGGTTGTTCCATGTAAATTTCTTCCTCCAATTCTCCATTTAAGAAAGCTGTTTTAACATCCATTTGATGGATTTCAAGACCATGCACGACCGCTAATGCCACTAACATCCTAATAGATGTTATTCTCGTTACTGGCGAGTAAGTGTCAAAGTAATCAAGGCCTTCCTTTTGTCTATAACCTTTGACAACAAGTCTTGCCTTATATTTGTCAATAGTGCCACCGGCTTTCATTTTCTGTTTAAAGATCCATTTCGAACTTAAAGGCTTATTTCCAGGAGGAAGATCAACCAATTCCCATGTATGGTTATCCAAAATTGATTGAATCTCACTATTGACTGCCTCTTTCCAAAATGCTGAATCAGAAGACGACATAACTGCTTTTAAAGTTTGAGGTTCATTTTCAAGCAAGAATGTCACAAAATCTGGTCCAAAGGAAGTAGATGTTCTTTGACGTTTGCTATGCCTTGGATCTTCTATACTTGGAGTATTTTCCTTTGGTTCTTCCCGGTCGTTTAGGTCTTTCACTTAACGACTCGCATTCAGTTTTATACGGATAAATGCTTTCAAAGAATTCAGCATTATCTGATTCCATTACTGTATTAACATGAATCTCGGGATTATTAGATTTATGGACCAAAAACCGACATGCTTTTACTGTTTGTAGCATATCCTATGAAAACGCAATCTATTGTTTTTGGTACGATTTTAACCCTTTTAGGTAAAGGAACTTGTACCTTTTCTAGACACCCCCACACTTTGAAATATTTCAAGTTGGGTTTTCTTTCTTTCTATTTTTCATATGGAATAAATTGCGTTTTGTTGTAGGGTACTCTATTGAGTATTCGGTTAGCTGTAAGGATAGCTTCCCCCCACAAACTCTGCGGTAATCCGGAACTTATTAATAAAGAATTCATCATTTCCTTTAATGTCCGATTTTTCCTTTCCGCAATTCTGTTGGATTGAGGTGTGTAAGGTGCAGTAGTTTGATGGATAATTCCATATTCCGAATATATTTCTGCAAACGGAGATTCATATTCTCCACCTCTATCACTTCTAATCATTTTGATCTTTTTATTCAATTGATTCTCCACTTCATTCTTGTATTGCTTAAATGCTTCAATTGCTTCATCCTTACTATTAAGCAAATAAACATAACAATATCGAGTGCAATCGTCAATAAAAGTAATAAAATACTTTTTCCCACCTCGAGATGGTGTCGACTTCATATCGCAAATGTCAGTATGAATTAAGTCTAAAGGATTTGAATTCCTTTCAACAGACTTATAAGGATGTTTTACAAACTTAGATTCAACACATATTTGACTTATTACACTCGAATTTAGGCAATACTTCTAAATTTATTAACTTCCGCAAGGTTTTATAATTGACATGTCCTAAACGAATATGCCATAAATCATTTGGCTCCAACAAATAAGAAGAAGTTGAAATTTTATTCATACTGTCAACAACCACTACATTTAGTTTGAAAAGGCCCTCCGCGAGGTAGCCTTTTCCAACATACATTTCATTCTTGCTTACAACAACTTTATCAGAAACAAATACACATTTGAATCCATTCTTCACAAGTAAAGAAGTAGAAACTAAATTCTTCCTAATAGTAGGAACATGAAGAACGTTGTTGAGCGTTAACACCTTGCCGGAAGTCATCTTTAGGAATATCTTCCCATAACCTTCAATCTTGGATGTTGAGTTATTTCCCATGAAAATATCTTCTTCGGGACCAGCAGCAGAGTAAGTCGCAAATGCTTCTTTGACAGCACAAACATGTCAAGTGGCTCCGGAGTCAATCCACTCCTTCGGATTTCCAACTAAGTTGCATTCCGAAAGCATTGCACAAAGCTCATCAATGTCATCATTCTTCTCCACTATGTTGGACTGTCCTTTCTTCTTATTCTTTTTCGGGAGACGACAATCAGGGGCTTTGTGACCAACTCTTCCACAGTTGTGGCAGTTGCCCTTGAATTTCTTTTTGTTCTGCTCCTTAGTCTGTCCAGAAGATCTCTTCCTCTTCTTACTTTTTGGAGCAGTCTCCTCAACGATATTAGCTCCCATGATCGTTGAATTTCCACGAGACTTCTTCCTAGCTGTTTTGTTGTCTTCCCCAATCTTGAGACGAATCACAAGATCTTCCAACTTCATTTCTTTGCGCTTGTGCTTGAGATAGTTCTTGAAATCTCTCCATGAAGGAGGAAACTTTTCAATCATTGCAGCCACTTGAAATGCTTCATTCACGACCATACCTTCCGCAATAAGGTCGTGAAAAATAAGTTGAAGTTCCTGAACTTGGGTTCCCACAGTTTTGCTGTCTATCATTTTATAGTCTAGAAACTTGGCAACCACGAACTTCTTCAAGCATGAATCTTTTGTCTTGTACTTCTTCTCAAGTGCGTCCCATAATTCTTTCGAAGTATTCATCGCACTGTACACATTGTACAAGTCATCCTCTAAAGCATTTAAAATATAGCCTTTTCCAAGAAAATCTGCCTGCTTCCACGCCTCAACAATCATGAACTTTTCATTGTCCGACATGTCCACAGCAGGCACTGGAGGCTCTTACTAGTGAATTTCTGCATACCAAGTGTGGTAAGACAGAAGAACACCCTTTGCTTCCATCCTTTGAAGTTGGCTCCAAAAAATTTTCCCGGCTTTTCTGCTGGTGGAATAGCAGTCCGGCTTGACGAGGCTATCGTCGTTGACGCAGCAGTCGCAGAAGAATTTCTGTTATCATTTGCCATTTCTCACTGTCAACAACAGAAGAGTTCAATCAATGGAAAAACCATAATAGTAAACAATACTGTAATTAACAATGAACAGTATGTATAATAAATAAAAAACCGAAGTTTTTATATATTGTTTCACAGAAAACGATGAATCTTTTATGTTCTTCAAATCGCTTTTCTGAATTTCAAAACTCTGATGAAGTTTTTATATCTTCAAATCAGAATAATAAAATTCAGACGGAGTAGAAAACACAAAGGTTTTAATCTCCACAAACAGAATACAGAATATAATAAAAATATAATTTCCTTAAGATTGTTAGTAATCTGTATTTCTGTAAAATAAATTAAACAATAAACTTTCTGAAAATACAAAAACAGAAAGTTAGAAGAACTAAAATGTTAAAATAAATTCTGAAAAATAGTATAGGAATAAATCGAGCCCACTGAATACACAGTGTGTCCTTAAGGAAATTATTCCCCTCAAGTACCCGAGGTTGTGGAATATATCCTCCCAGGATAGAACGATTTAACTCATCAGTGTATCGGTACCTAAAACTCCGGTGAACGGCGAACCACTCGATGGTCGTAAAACACACTGGAATATTTTGTGCAAAAGAAGAAGAAGATCAGAAAATTTAGTACGTAAAAATTCTGCGATTCAAGGCATATTTATAGCCAATTCCGTATTGTTTCTGAAAAGGTTTTGCAACCTTTCAGAACAGCCATAGCTGTTGGAACAGGTGTGAATCCTTTCAGAACGACCATAGTTGTTTGAACAAGTGTGAATATTGCGGGAAAATTAAAAACGGATTTAAAAAAATAATCTGAAAAAGAAAAACGGGCCGGACCGGACCGGGTCGCGGGTCATTCCGGATTTGAATTTTTCGTTAATTAATTTAATTAATTAATTAAACAATTTGAAAGGAATTTTGTCCAAAAAGATTAATCAATCGATCTTTGGCCAAAACCAAAACCAAAACCAAATCCGAAGCCAAGCGACGACGACGGTGGCGCGATGCTTGCCTTCTTCTCAACTCTTTAAGAACTAGAAGAAGAGCTTCTCTATATATACACATAGATTTTCTTTCCTTCTTTCAATGAGGGACAAAGTGCACTAATTCAAAATTTCACTTCCGTCCATTTCTTTTCCCATCATTTTCCATTCACTCTCTTTAAGCTACACCAAGCTTAAAATTAAGCTACACTAAGCTTAAAGACCAACAAGTATTAATTGCTAGAATCTACGCTCAAGGTTCGGTTGGTATGAGGTATAAAAAGGTATAATACTGGTATAGAAATTTAATATTACCTTAATACTTTATTTGGCTAGCAAACCTGGTATAAATTATCTCGGAATTAAAAT
Source organism: Nicotiana undulata (assembly GCA_005239495.1). Taxonomy (NCBI): domain Eukaryota; kingdom Viridiplantae; phylum Streptophyta; class Magnoliopsida; order Solanales; family Solanaceae; genus Nicotiana; species Nicotiana undulata. Next base: position 17,478 of record ML241976.1, read on the forward strand.
TAGTATCGGAATAACTTATACCTTGTAGAGGGTGAGGTAATTAGTATCGAGATAACTTATACATTCTTCTTAGAAATTATGCAATTGTCATTTTCAATACAACATACCAAGCTGTGGATAAAAAACAACACCAGGATAACTAATCCCATTGTAATTTCTCCCGTCATAACTTATTCCGGCATTAGTCGTATTCAAACCAAACGACCTCTTAGAAAATATCTGTCATTTTCCATTAATGAAGGAAACCATAAACCATTACTCCATTTCTGTACGACGAAGAAAAAACTACGATAGTCCTATGTCTGTACGGCTCATGCACACGAAGCAGTCACATGACCTCGTCATTGTCCCTTGCGTTAGTAACCACTTGCTATACATTAAAAGAAACTTAGATACTGGTTCACAAAATATCAATTATAATTTACTTTTCCATAAATGAATAAATAGTAAAGGTCCTCACACACTAAACACATTAACAAAAGATGAATATTATCATTATATCGATTAAATTGTTGTTGTTATTAGTATTGTTACTAACCTAATATTGTCATCATTATCATTATTATATGGCTATTATTTTGGACATGGCGATTAGTGCAAAATGAAAAAGTTTCACTAGAGAAAGGTCGATTTTAAAAGTTAGTTGCCGGTTCACTAATCTAATCGTATGTATTAACATCCAGGAAAAAGAAAAAAAATTAATCAGTATAAATTAATTGTAGATCATAGTAACTGTACGTGAAAATATTCCTAGGAGATGGTGGAAACTTGACAACTAGTCTTTAAACAAGACCGGAAAACTACCTCCTCTTTCTCCTCTTTCCTGAGCCAAGGGTCCATTGAAAACAGCTTCTCTATCCTCACAAGGTAGGGGTAAGGTATGCGTAAACACTACCCTCCCAAGACCTCACGTGTGAGATAATACTAGGCATGTTATTGTTTAAGCAAGAGCCTAAATATAATCCGGAACATTATATAGACAATGACTACGAAATGCAGACCATATACTAGTGTTTCAGGAAAAAGATCAGACTGTTCTAAATGTAAATCTTTTGCCGTTTCTTAACAATCACGAGCGCAGTTCCGTTTTCTCATAAAATAGTGAAAGCTAACCTGGATTTTTTAATCACTTTGCTGCATTTCAAAGACCTGTCGTAGAGATCCCAGAACGAGATGGCTGCTTGCTCCAAAAACCAATAATCCAACTCAACTCCAAAAGCTAGCATGTAGGGTGCAGTGGTGCAATACCATATAAGGAGACAAGCAAACTGTCACTCAACTAAGTCAAGTGTCATATCGTTGATATTCGCAAAAACTATTTACTGCAAGAGTAGGTGGCTAACGTGTACATAAACCTATACATCCTCCCAAAAATTTAGCCAACTATATACAGAATTTACATACAATCTTACACCAAAAGTAAAAATAAATAAAAGCAAAAAGCCAACACTTGACCATCAGCAGTTTTCTATCTGCTCCAACAAAAATTAAAAGGTGACGTGGTACCGTCGTCCATAACTTGGTTTCCTTCGCCACTACTGTAGTGTGGTAGAGCGCCATATTGGGACGTTTCCGTCAAGACATACCGGGTCCAGAGAAAAAATAACACATCTCGTCCCAAGGAGTAGCGCATCGGATCCTTGGGTTGCTTAATTTAGGTCTCCGCTGGAAACAGAAAGTGCAAAATGGTCAGAATAGTTTAATGGCATTATCGTCTTCAAAGAGAACTAACATCATCCTTTCACCTGTAGCCAATATCATCAAACGGCAGTCATTATCATCTAAGTTATCAGTTGCATAGTCCAGATCACTATAAGCAACTTGGTCATTATAAAGGAATTATCAAAATCAGAATGCCGATAGCGTCAAAAGAACTCTTTGTCCCCATTTTCATTTTCGTTGTCATATAATTCTTCATGATCATTATCACCATCAAAGAGAACCACGATCTTCTGTGATTTCCAAAATCGAAATAATGAAACTGACAAGGTTACTGAACCATTTATTTAAAGAAATATTAGCAGAAAATTTTAGAGCACCCTCTACTTGCAGAAATAATGGTAGCAAGGATTTTGGATGTAACAGCATCTCCTTTTTGGGTAGGAGCGTAGCTAGAGTGTCCACTACAGTTCGGCCGGACTTAGTCGTTTTGGTCGGAGCCTGTATTATCTTAAATTTTTTATGGAATATGTCCAAATTATTAATTTAAAATCCAGTAACTTAAAAGGATTAAAATCTTGAACCCATAAACCACAAATCTTCACTCTGCCTCTGCTTTTTGGTAGTCGTATGTCACATGACTATCACATGCATGACCTCAATGGACAAAGAAAGGCAGTAAGACACTACACGAAAGTGAACTAAGGTCCAAAACAACTTCATTAAAGCATTATAGAGACGGCTCTTATTTGACAAGCAAGTTAAATGTGAAAGACGTACACACTTTGCCAGAAAGCTTCTACATATTTTAAACTAACAGTACTCTTTTAGAACAAAACATAAGTGAAGATGGTTGATGATGAGAAGGGACGGAGAGAGAGTAGTAAAAGTTGAGAGTTCCCGACACAGAGAGAATGACAGAATTCAGCAATTGGATTAGCACGATACTCGAGACAGCAGAAATAAAAGTGTAATAGCAGACGAAACATGATCAATAATAGAAAGTCTCTAAATGTCCTCTTACTAGTTCACCTCTTCTCCCAATTCAGCTTTCTTCTTCACAACTCGTTGTGGCTTCTTGTAACAAGAACCACCAAACCACTCGCTTCCAACGGAGCATCCCACCAGTAGTAGTAGTAGTAACAACAACAACAATAACAACCCAGTATAATCCCACAAGTAGAGTCCGGGGAGGGTAGTGTGTACGCAGACCTTACCCCTACTCTAGGGTGGAGAGGCTAGATTGTTTCCAATAGACCATCGGCATCCTTCCCTCCCAGAACTCCCCACCTTACTCTTGGGGTGACTCGAACTCACAACCTCTTAGTAAGAAGCCAAATTTTACAAAGATAATACTATCTATTTAATGCTTTATCATTTAACACAGTTTTAGAAGAAACGTAAATCTTATTTCCTAAGTTCCGCGGAGCATTTATGAATCTTTCACATCTACTACACGAACACAATCAAGAAGATGACAATGCTACTATTTTTGAATACCTATAGAGCAAATAGATCTCTACAAGAAATCTAAAGCAACCAAGATGCAACTTGAACTCATTTCGTCTCTGATTTTTGAATAGCTAATCCATCAGGTTAGCTGAAGTCCAGCTAAAAGCTTGTCCATTCATCAGATGTACTTTATAAGTATGTAATAAGGATTCATTGGCAACTAAACTAAAACAGAACATGCCTCATTGTTGTTCTTGAACAAGATAAGAACAACAATATATAAGACCCAAGGATAAAATTCTGAGCAATTGTGAATAACTAAGTGGGCGTTTGGACATAAGAATTGTAAATTTCCAAAAAAAAGGTGAAAATAATTTTCAAATAAAAGTGGTATTTGAAAATTAGAGTTATGTTTGGACATGAATATAATTTTGGGTTGTTTTTGAAGTTCTGTGATTGATATGAGCGAAAAATTTAGAAAATCTGGAGTTTTTCAAATTTTCAAAAGTTTCAAAATTCATTAACAAGTGAAATAGCAAATTTTATGGCCCAACACTGATTTCGAAGAACAGTGAAAAAATTCTTATGTCCAAACGGGCGTATCTAGCTAAAACAATACGATATGAAGAATATTTTTAAAATGACACACCCTTTCAACATCCGTAGGTAAAACAGCTCTATCTAAGGCTTTTGGGGTCCATATCTTTATGTCAGTCTCCGTTCCACAGCTAGCAAGCACTGTGGTACGAGGATGAGATACAACACAGCTTAGACCTTGATTATCTGCTTCCATTACACGAACAATCTCCCTACTCGTTTTATTCCAAATGTAAATTCGACCACAATCAGATCCGCCTGCGATATATTCACATCTGGGCCCAAAAAAGGTAACACCATTTAATTCTTCACCATATTTGTGCCCCATGTAGAATGGTGAACCAAAGTTCATGCCATCATCCAATGGTGGAGATGCATCAGACTGATCATCCGGGTCCATTTCCCCCTCATTACTGTCATGTGACACCGGGGAAGGGGAAATGGGAGATGGATCAGGTCCCAGCCCCATATCTTTTGCGAGAAGATATATAACCTCCTCAAAGTATGAAACAAGAAGCTCGCTGTTGTCGGAGATAGACAAACCTGTTATTCCCACATCCTGGATGCCAACTAAATGTGAGGGGCAGAAATAGTCAACAGGCTGACCAAAATCAGCAGAACCATCCGAACTATATTTGCGCATATCAAAAATTCTTGCAAATTCATCTGCTCCAGCAATAGCAAAGAAATAAGGATTTCTTGGATCCACTGCAATTTCACTTAGGGTTAACGACGTATAATTTCTCGGCCAAAAAGGCCGGCAAGTAAAAAGCTCTGTAGCTTTTTCTGTTCTCAGATCTATCTGTACGAACACATTCAATCAGAGCATCAGCCATATAAAAGATAAGACAGAAAGGAGAAGCTATGGGAATCTCAAAACATGTTTAGATCGTTCAGTGTTTCAGGTTCCCAAATCCCATATAAGCATTAAACTTGAATCAATCACTAGAACATATAGAGGTCAATTGTGTCTCTCTATGTTCCTTTTACTTGGAAATAGATATCCTTAAAGGTTCCGATTCAGTAATTGTTTTAAAGTCAGATTTGGTGAGTTTATAAAATTTGCTAGGAAAAGGATGAAACTTTTAGGAAACATGAGCGAAAAAATTGGGGGGGGGGGGGGGGGGGGGAAAAAGAGGGGTTAAAGCAGCTAATTACCTGCTAACAATACAACATCACAAACTTCACTGTACAAATTCGACCAATACAACAACAACCCAGTATAATCCCACAAGTGGGGTCTGGGGAGGGTAATGTGTCCCTACCCTAGGGTAGAGAGGTTGTTTCCAACAGACCCTCGGCATCCTTCCCTCCAAGAACTCCTCACCTTGCTCTTGGGGTGACTCGACCTCACAACCTCTTGGTTGGAAGTGGAGGGTGCTTACCATCAGAGCAACCCGCCTTGTACAAATTCGACCAATATTAATTGAAAAATAATAAGCAATAAACAACTTAAGAAGTCTAAAGAACATAATGTTGGAAGAAGAAAACATTCGTCCATTTGCCAGTGATTTTTCAATATCATAAATACTATCTAATGGTTTACCATCCATAGCGTAACATAAAACTGGAACCAAAATTTAGAAATTAAGCATAACTCACATGTTGAACTAATCCATCATACCCACACGTGTAAAAGATATTGGGGCTTCCGGGTTCAATTGCCAATTTCGGAGCTAGTCCTTGATGCTTTGCCAGCAAGTTGGTTGCCATGCCACGTTCTAGAATTTGCGCGCGTCTCACCTACAATGAGTATAATAACTTGAAACTTCTAAGAATAGAATTATATTCTTTCTTAGTGGGTGTTGTAATAAACTTGCATTGTTAGCTATTTAATATATTCATAACTTTAAAAGGGACTCTAAAAATCCAAAGGAATAATATATCCCCTTCAGGAAAAAGGAGAGACGCAATATGTAAGATGAAGACTCAAGACAGTTTATAGGGAGGAGATCACTTACATGGAACATAGTCAAGAAGGAAAAGCACAACTCTCAAGTAGTTACCTGTCCATCGGCAGCACAAGTGACAATGCTTCGATCGTCACTGTGGGGCATGATCTTTGCTTGAAAAACATAGTCATCGTGACCTGAATGAAATGAGAGTACAGTTTTCCCAGTTTTCCAGTCCCAGAGGTCACACTTCCTGTCATTAGAGCTTGATACGAGAATGTCACCATCAGCACTAAAACTAACTGTATTCACCCAGCCTCTGCGTTTCTTCAGATTCCTGAAGACATCAAGACGCAGCACCAAGTCCTGGTGGAAGAATTTTAAAATCTTGACTTCAAAGTATAAGCTTGATCAACAAATTAACATGCATAACTTGGACAGCACAACCGGCTGTTTCTATCTGTTCAGTATCTTGAAAGAATACAGAGAAGAAGTCAACTGACATCACTAGATATTTTTCTGCACTAACATGATGCTTGTTATTCCTACTCTCCTTTAAAAGTCCATATCTAAAGTAGACATCTGTTAACCAAAAGAACAATGTAAATAATAGCAGAAAATACAAGAGAAAACACACACACTCCTTTTTATAGGATAAGAAATACACATAACATAAAAAGCTATCTTGAATTTGGCAAAACTAACTACTACTAGGAACCAAATTATTTATCACTATTCACCGAATCCAACAAGCAAAGAGTGCTAATTTTTCCATCTAAACATGTACTACTGTTTCCGTAGAATAGTTACACACTGAACATAACAAAAACCGACAATTTCAGTACCGAATACTCCTAGTAAGAGCTAGACATGCAATCCATCATTGAATCAAGCCAACAAGGAGAGAAGACAAGCTCGACATATAAACTAGACTTTAGTCAAAGGCATGCCATGCATGAAAGTACCAGCTTCAAGGACCTATATCACATCATCCAAGAGCGAGCTAATCCACAGACAAAAATGATAATAAGATTGGCACCTTATTAGATCTACTAGACACAGTAGCCACAAACTTTATGCAACCAAAAACAATATGCTAAGTCATAAAGGTCACAAAGTAAGTGTACTTATCAAGCAGACTTGCCAAAGTACCTCTGGGTCTAACCCACAACCATTAACACAAGTAACATGAACAGTCAAGCAAACTGAATGAACCAACTTTTTAAAAAAATCAAATAAACCCAATAGTTTCAGTAGAGTAAACAAGCAAAACTGAAAGTAGAAGTTACTCTCTCTGAATTTCACAACCAAATAAAGCTCCAATTTCTCTCAGCAATCTTATGTAAAGAGGAAAATAAACATGGACAGAACATAAACCAGCTCTTAGTTAGTCCTAAGCTCCACTCACTGGAATGAGAATACTGCACTAATCACCCAAGGGTGGTCAATGAAGTGGGCGGAAAACAGTGAGGTCTCATATTCAAATTCCAACAGAGGAAAAAAACTTAAGTGGATCTATCAAACCTAGTGTTTTTTGTCCGCTCCATCCACTTCATTGACTACTAGGTCTCTTTGTGCATTCCACCATTTTCATATGTTAAAAAAACGGAAGCACAACTTCGAAAACTTCTAAAACTTTCGAATTACTTTAAATACTCGAATTCTAAACAATTTATACCTATCAACCTAACTTTTCAACTGATAATACATTATCATTTTCTTCCACGAATACGCTCACTAACATAAGTTAAGCTAAAATCTTAAACATTTAACATCTTAAAAAAGTAAAGCTAGAGAATTACGAACCTCAGAGACAGTGAGAGAATCAGCAAATTTTCTGGTAGAGATTTCACCGACCTCTCTTTTCCATACATTAACAATAGCGGAACTTTTTCTCATACTCATGCTGAAAACCCGACTTAGCTTGATTTTGCTGCTATTTTCTACAATTAATACTGCGATTTTTAACTTTTAATCAGTGAGTGTACTGTTTGGAAGAATGAAAGGGAGAGAGAGAGAAAGAGCATGGTTTGACAGGTGGCAGTATGGGACAAAGACTGATGTAAGGAAGTTGTGGGTTCCACAAGTTACACCTGTCAAACTATGCAACATTGTATAAACCTTCTAAATTCTTCCATACTCCATCTAGGAATCACAGTGTGGTCTTTTTCGACAAAAGATCGAAATATGCGGGAAAAAATTTAGTGACCAAAATATGCATAGCTTACCTTTTAAAAATGTTATACATTAACGTCCGTTTTCTAACGTTAAGGGCATCATATGTATTAAGTTTTTTGGCACAGAAAAATAGATAAATAAAATTTATGTACCAATAGAGGAGCAAATTGCCGAGTGCTGCAATAATTAAAGGCTAGGTAATAAATGTTTTTGGTCCCTGAGGTCCAAGTTTCATTTCCTCTAGCAACATTATTAGTTCTATAGTCATGTCTAGCTATGCAAAGAACTGAACTGAACAAACCAATTAGATTCCAAGCTATTTTCGGCTTAGAAGAGTTATATACACAAGGGCAATGTCTTTATATTTTAATTCGAGGACCTTCATCTGTTCCCCTAAAACCACGAACTACTCATTTCGTTCCTCAAGCCATGTATATAGTGCGGTTGCGCCATCTTTCACAGGCTCCATATCTGCAATTTCATTCACAAATTTTATTGAGAGAAAGAGATACGGTGAATGAGAGTGTGTGAAGAAGAAAGAATGAAAAATTGATGAGAGAGACAACATCGAACGGGGAAAGAGGAGACGAGAGAAAAAGAAACACGGTGTAACTAAATCCTCTAATAGGCATTAATAACGGATGGTATATAATTTGTAAGTAATTCTTGTTTAGGACGAATTATATACTCCCTCCGTTCCAATTTAAGTGAACCTGTTTGACTGGGCACGAAATTTAAGAAAAAAATGAAGATTTTGAATGTGTGATCCTAAACAAGTCAAAAAGTGGCCCAGAGTATTTGTGTGGTCATAAAAACTTGTCATTAATGATAGAATTGTAAGTTAAGCTAAATTGTCACCAAATTTGGAAATGGGTCATTCTTTTTTAAACGGACCAAAAAGGAAATAGGTTCACATAAACTGGAATAGAGGGAGTACAAAATTATGACAAACTTGATAAATAAGTTTCAAATATTGTATAGGAAGGAAAAAATCTCTTTGTAATATATCAAACTAAATATTATATTCCTTTATCATGTATCCGATAATAGTTTTTATGACTAACCGTTGCTTTCTTTTATTGTTGATCACCTTACTATCTTGTTGTTTTTATTCTGTTTTTATATGACTTTTTGGTATTGTCCCTTCTTGTCTATATTTTTATTAATGTAGTGCTTATATTTTCCTAAGCAGAGGGTCTATTGAAAACTAACCTCTCTATTCTGATAAGGTAGGGGTAAGATCTGCGTACACACTGCCTTCTCCACACCCCCACACTGGGTATCTCTAAACCAAACAACCCGTAAGTTTCTTAATAGAGGGACTCAATTGAAAATTACAACTAATTTAGGGACAAAACTATACAAACATAAGAAATTTCTAACAAGTGTTAACTTCTTAACATAATACTATTCTTTTAGCTCAGCGTACTATCATTTCATATAAGGACAAAATTTGGTTTATTTTTATAACTAACCGCAACTAGTAACATAGTGCAAATCTGAACCATTTGGAAAATTAGGGGCAAATTTGTACCTTTGCCATTTTTACATAATAGATTCGATTATTTATCCACAACGATGATCGGAAGTATCCTACTTCCGGCGCCGGTGCCTCTGCCAAGTCACCGGATAAGCCTCTGGAATCGCCATTCACAGTCAGGTAGTCCTCGGTGCTCGTTGAGCAAACAAGGCCACCGCTTTCTCTCCACCGTTATCGCCACAGACTCCGACGATATATCCGCCACTCACCGCTTGCTACGGAAATTCGTCGCCTCATCTTCAAAACACGTCGCTCTCAGTACTCTATCTCACCTCCTATCTCCTACTACGTCTCACCTTCGCCTCTCTTCTCTTGCCCTTCCCGTACGTCTCTCTCTTATCATCTATTTCAATTTGTCCTTCTCATTGATTAAGCTAAGAATGATTCACTGCCAAGCGAAATGTGTATTTACAGTTGTATTATTTTGTATTTCATTGTTTAAATTCTATGCTAGATGGTGTAAAAAATACTTACACAATCAGATAGTAACTTATTAGGTAATTAAAGTAGAATTTAAGCTATATATTTTGTCAGTTTTAAGTAAAATTTGCACTATGAGGTGTGTTTAGTTGTTGTAGAAGATAATATGTCTTATTTTCAAGATTACACATAGACTTACGTATAGATGCTCTTTGGATGAACTGAGAGTAAAAATTTCTTTTACGTTGACAGTGTACTTACTCTTACATAAAAATCTCTTGATAAGCATTAATTAGTAATACGGTAAAAATGATAACTAACCTACTATTTCAAGTTGCAATTCGCTGATATTGTAAAATAATCTTCATTGTCAGTGTATACAAGTTAAATCTATTCCAATTTCTTGCTTAATTTTTATTACCATAAGTCTTATTGAATGCAAGGCAAAATGTTTATTTGCAGTTGTATTTGGAAATCAGTGAAGCGTCATGGTTTGATTGGAATTCGAAGCTAGTGGCTGACTTGGTTGCATTGCTTTACAAGCTAGAGAGATTTGATGAAGCTGAAACCCTAGTTACTGAAACGGTTTCTAAATTGGGAGGCCGAGAACGAGATTTGTGTAGTTTCTACTCTCAGTTGATCCATTCGCAATCTAAGCACAAATCGGAAAAAGGTGTTTTGGATTTTTGCACAAAATTGAAGTTGTTTCTTTCATATTCGTCGTCTGTTTATCTGAAGCAACAAGGGTACGCCTCGATGGTGGATGCATTTTGTTCTATTGGATTACCGCGTGAAGCTGAGGAATTGATTGAAGAGATGAAGGAATTAGGATTGAAATTATCAAAGTTTGAATTTAGAGCTCTAGTTTATTCATATGGTAAATCAGGATTCTTTAGCGATATGAAAAGGATTGTAGGTCAAATGGAGAGTATGGGACTTCAATTAGATACGGTTGGCGCAAATATGGTGCTTAATTCATTTGGATCTCAATACGAGCTTTCAGAAATGGTTTCGTGGCTCAAAAAAATGGATGTTTCAGGTGTTCCGTTTTCTATTAGGACTTACAATTCGGTGTTGAATTCGTGCCCCACGATTAGTCTTTTGCTGCAAGATCCGAAGAGTGTTCCTCTTTCTCTTGAGGAGTTACTGGAGAATTTGAATGAGAATGAAGCGGGTTTGGTGAAGATACTGATTGGATCATCGGTTTTGGAGGAGACAGTGCAGTGGAACCCTTCGGAGTTGAAGCTGGACTTGCATGGGATGCATTTGAGCTCTGCTTACGTGATCATATTACAATGGTTTCATCAGCTTCAGTGCAAGCTTGTTGCTGAAAATCGCGTTCTTCCTGCTGAAATCACAGTGGTATGTGGAGCGGGAAAACACAGTGTTGTTAGAGGAGAATCCCCTGTGAAAGGGTTGATCAAGGAATTACTTCTACGGGTAGGATGTCCACTCAGGATTGATAGGAAGAACATTGGATGTTTCATTGGTAAAGGAAAAAGTTTCATGGAGTGGTTATCAAATAACAATACCACTATACATGAAAGGATATCCTGACAGCGACAGGTCTAGATGTTGAATCAAGAAAGATGTTACCACGACGGATTACTACAAGAAGCTGAAGATGTTGAATTGAATTTACCCGTATCAATTTATTTGGTTACGTTTGGAAGTTGAAACACGATCATCTGATATCCTCAAATATGCATTTTTCTGTTACAATCAGTGAAAGAAAGGTAAATCATCATTAGTTGTTGCGGCGTGTAGCCTTTTGTTGAACAGTCATCCTCAGCTATTGAAGCATGTAATATTTTGCTGCATATAGCGAGCTGTTCAAGCATTTAATATTTGGTTATTGGCCAAGATATCTGTGTTTCACATTTGCAAAACTCCTGCAAAGACGTCAAAGAAACAAATCGAGCTGCATCTTCAGAAGTAAGCAATCAAAGTGATTTGCATCCAAACTGAAGTGGAGAAACAAATCGTAGCAAGATTTCTTGTTTAAGAAATATATGAATTTATTACTCTTGCAGGGTTTATGAGCAAATCCTTAAAGATCAAGGTCCTTGTTGGGTGGATTATTCATAATAGAGGAGGACAAACATGACGACAAAATAGATTTGTTGCATGGATTGCTCTTGCCTAACCAATCACACCAACGTTACTGCTCAAAGATTGTCATTTTCTCTCGTGATGGTATCCAAAAACACTCAGCAATCATTCGACATCCCCCTTTGTGCAAGATTGGCAAGACCATCAATGGACCGAGGAATGGAGTAATAGTCGAGGAATATCTATAAGTTCTTCCGTTCAAGAGGCAGGAATCCCAACTAACAAGTACTAGAGCGCTTCCATTGCAAGATCAATGATGGTGTAACTCCAACTCGAACAATTCTGTACAACCGCGCTTCAATGTTTCTCATGCCGTAGATTTTAAGCAAGGTCAGCACAGAAGTTATATCCATTATTTTATCCTTGGTATGATAGTTATATTAGATCAATGATCACCAGGTGTAAAGAATCTCTTTACTAAAAGAATTCAGGCAACTGAATGTAATTCATTCTACTAAACCACTTCCTTCTTGCGGAGGCAATATCCATTGTAGCTTGCTGCTAATTGAAAGGATTCTCACTTCAAAGTAATGTACCAAACGCTGGCTCCTATTTGAATTTATCATTACAAGAAAATGTTGCACTATTTTAGCCTTGTCTTTAGGTCTGTGAGCACGTAATTTCAAGATCCTCCAATATGACAATCCTACTTGATCCAATCCATCCCTAATTGCACCTTGTTTATAAATGTGTGCCTTTGTAGCAGGTATAGAGATGCACTTGTTACTTTCAGCTCAAATTCTTTTATATAGTTGCGTAATTTAAAAAATAAATAAATAGTACTATATATTTATACTAATTTTACCTTGATTGTCACAAACTGGATGAAGTGGGTACTTTGTACCTAATTCCTTGATCTGCCTATGTTAGAATTTAGAAGGGAAAAACTGCTAATTATAACAACCTTCTCTACTTTTAAAAGTGGAAAACAACTTATACCGAGGCCATCAAGGGCAACACCAAAAACCCTGTGGCTTAATATCCTATATACTAGTAAATGAACACCAAAAGTTGGAAATTGGAGCATCCTGTTGAGGGAATTTTGTTGCTTAGTTGCCAGCAGTAGGCCAAGTTGAGGGAACCCTGTTGGAGGTAATGGGTGGCATACCGCGAACGTTGATGTCAATGGGATACAGTCGATACTCAATGTCGTGATCTTTGAAAATTTTAACCATCTCCTCAATCAACTGAGCTCTTCTGAGCCACTTTTCTCCCATATCTTGATGGTTCATTCTATGTCTTATCCATACAGACATTTTCAACCTGTTTAGATCTTCCAGGTTCATCAGTACAATTGTTGGAGAGGGATACCAGTGGTCCTTCTTGTTCTCAATATAACTGCAATACCAAGCCACCAAAATCATGTCAACTCACAACTCAATATCATCTTATTTTCACTATCATACAATTTTTTGTGTTAGGACTAGCCTGTGCGCCCCTCGGTGGATAGTATTTGCTATTATAGTATTTGCTATTCCACACCAGTACGTGTATTGGATAACTTTGCCTACCAAGACAAAATTACGCAATACATGTACTAGTTGAAGATAACAAGTACTTGGTGGAATAGCCAAAGTGTGCTCAAGCTGATCCGGACACCATCTAGATTAAAAAAAAGGGCAGCCCGGTGCACTAAACTCCCGCTATGCGCGGGGTCCAGGGAAGAGCCGGACCACAAGGTCTATCGTACACAGCCTTACCCTGCATTTCTGCAAGAGGCTGTTTCCACGGCTCGAACCCTTGACCTCCTGGTCACATGGCAGCAACTTTATCAGTTACGCCAAGGCTCCCTTCACCATCCTATGTTGCTCGGACTCTCTGAAAATGTGGCCGGATACGTGTCGGATCCTCCAAAAGTAGTGCATTTTGAAGGATCTGATACGCATTTTGAAGGATCTGATACGGGTGCGGCTACATTTTGGAGAGTCCGCGCAACATAGCTGCAAAACATTCACAGAGGTGATAAAAGATTATATACCTGGTTATTCTTTGTTTGACAGCAGCAATTTTGTCTGCTGGTGTAGCAATGTGGACAGTAAAATCAATGGAGTCTCCCATATCAGGACTACGGTAGTAATTGCCAATAGGTCGAGTTGAAAGAGTACTATTTGGATACATTATCTTTTGGTTGTCGAATCTTAGAAAGACGGTAGTTAAAATGTTCATCTCTTCAACAATCATCTGAACACACAAAACCAAAAAACTTATACAAATCAGAGTAGATGCATAACAAAATAGAAAAAAGGATGAAGAAAGTATGCAATATATACCTGAACTCCATCAACCTCACAACGGTCGCCCACGTCGAATGGATGCATCACAAATAAGAAGACGATGGATTCAAATATGGTTTTGCAAGTGTTTCCAAAAACAAATGCCACAACAACAACCTGAGAGCTGACGAAGAGCAAGAACTTGCTCGTCGCGATCCCTAAAATTACGAGGCATATGATCAGAATGATGATGCTAACTAAAACATTCACCATCTGATGAAGTTTGTTCACTGCTGTTTTTGTGTCATTTAGCGTCAATGCAAGTGCCCTTCGTTCTCTAAATGCATTCACCTGCACAAATTCAAGGATAGTCGTCTCATATCGTGGACATACCTCTTTATTGTAAATGGAATAAGAGACTAACACAATTCAAAGAGAAAACATTTATAAGGCGCAAGGAGGATGGAAGAGGGAGATGGCCACTGATAATATTACAAAACAAGTTCAACATAGTGTTGTCAAAGGCGCGCTTAAGCCCTGAAGCAAGGCTCAAAACACGTTGAGCGCTTTCGCGTCGCTTTGTGGGCGCTTTAGTATCACGTCAAAGCTCTAAGGCATACTTTCCCTTGCCAATGAGCGTAATCCTGAAAAGACGATCTTAAACAATTGATATTTCACTTTATCGTGATTTTTTTTTCAATTTCTTTGTCCATATATTTGTTATTCATGCTTATAATGATTAGTCTTGGACTACATGAATATTTTTACTTTTTCTCCCACTGAGCCTTTTTTTCATTAAAGCCCACGCTTTATTTGCGATTTTCGCTTAAAGCCTCAACGGACCTTAGAGTTTTTTAAACATTGGTTCAACATTTATAAACATTTTAGGATGATTCAAAAGACACCCCCTGTGATAACTCAACAGAAAAATGAAAACATTTAAAGGATCGTTTGATACGCGGACTAAATTATCCTGGGACTATAATTTATCCCATAATCCCAAGTTTGATAGGATAAATTTAATCTCACACCTTATTATCCTACCTTATCCCGCGTACTAAACGATCCCTAAGTTAATTATTTCAAACAAAAAGATATGTAGAAAAAAAAAGTATGTGCACAACTTCATCAAGTATTAATGAGCAGAAACAAATAGTTATTGCATTAATTTGCATTTCTTACCACCCAGCTCTTGAGTGATGCTTTACTGATCTTTTCTATGTCTGGTGATCCTTCCACAAGATTCATAGTCTTCAAAGCCTCTTCTTCTCGCAAGAAGCACCTCAAATCGTCCAGGTAGATGAATCTGTCGGAAAAACAAAGTTATAGACTCTATCTACAGTGGCGGATCCAGAATTTTGTGCAAGTGAGTTCAATTTTAGAAGTACATAATTTTAGTCGTAAAATAGTAGTTGTCAAGTGGGTTCAAACAAAATATTTAGACAAAATTTACGCAGCTTTAATCGTAATTTATAAACAGTATTATTTTTTGATGAAGCGGGTTCAACTGAACCCGCTTGACACCATGTGCGTCCACCACGGGAGAAATTATAAAATAGCCAGATTTACAAGTGGTCATCAAAAATAGCCACATTTTCAAAAGTAAT
Organism: Nicotiana undulata; assembly: GCA_005239495.1. Classification (NCBI taxonomy): domain Eukaryota; kingdom Viridiplantae; phylum Streptophyta; class Magnoliopsida; order Solanales; family Solanaceae; genus Nicotiana; species Nicotiana undulata. The sequence goes on from ML241976.1 coordinate 33,148, forward strand.
CGAAATTTAGCCACTTTTCATGTAAAGATAAATCTGACCGAAAACACTGTTTAAAATCTGAAAAATTATACCGGAGTTCCAGCATAAGAATACTGAAACTCAAGCATAATATAATGGAGTTCCAGCATAAGTATACCGGAACTCCAGCATAATATATTGGAGTTCCAGCAAAGTACACTGGTCCAGTATAATATGCTGGAAGTTCACACACAGGTGCTCGAATTTCCAGTATATTATGTTGGAACTTTCCGCGCGTTGGTGTTCCAGCATAATCAGGGGCGGACCTACGTGTGAAGGTGAGGGGTCAGGGAACCTGTTAACCTCGGTAAAAATATAGTATATGTATTTTGTACCTATATGTATATACAGTAAGGACCCATTAAATATTTTATGAGTACCCCCTAAACACAAAAGCTGGGCAGAAGAGTTGGTTAAAGGAAGCACTCAAAGTGCCTTCACTTCTGTGACGTCCCAAGATCAAATCCCATCTCCCAAGAAAATGTTATTTTGCTTGGAATCGTTTTTTTAGGAAGTTCTTGTTCTTATGAATTTAGATAACATATTCTTGACGAAGTTTAATTTTTTTCAATCAAGTTCTAGCTTTAAGAAATAATGCCTCTCATTTTATAGATGAGTTTGATGTGAAATAATCCCGACCCTACTATGAGTGGACGGTGTACTTAAGTTATGTTAGTACAAAATTAATGATATTTGATAATATCGAAATTTGTATTTTAATGATAGTTATCATAATCATTAAATTTTTACAGATTTGAACGTCGAACTTTATCGCTAGCTAGTACTTGGTATACTAAAGATGGTGTCCCCACTATGTTCAAATCCTGGGTCCGCCCCTGAGCATAATATGCGGGAAGTTTATACACAAGTGCACCGAACTCCAGTATATTATGCTGGACCGGTCTCTGTTGCAGCAATATAATGGCTATTTTATTAATGACTTGACAAACGTTGGCTATTTTTAAATGACCAGTCCGAAAACTGTCTAGCCCGTGCAATTTTTACGTCCGCCACTGTCTATTTTACTGAAGTGATATGATCATGTGACTGCTATTTAAGTATATGATTCTTTCTGATATGAGTAACAGGTGCACCACAAGATATAATAAATTAGATGCTCTCTACTCAGCATAAAATATGGAAAGGTGTTGTTATTGATCAGAACAGTTAGTTATAGGAATAAAAGTCAGACTACACCAGGTCACAAAACCAAAGTATACACTATACAATTGAAAAGGAAGGCAGCTCGGTGCACTAAGCATCCTGCATCCACGGTGTGATGTAGGCAACCTACTCTAGTGAAACATTAGTGGCTGATTTCACAGCTCGAATCCTTGACCTATTGGTTACACACACTTTACTGTTGCTCCAAGATTCCCCTTCATACACTATACAATGGTAATTCCAATGAAAATCATTTCAGGGACTGTTAAATATTGTCACAAAACTAGGTAATTATCAAGAATCAAACGTGAAGAATCACAAATTGATGAAAGTTACATAAAAGTATATTTTTTCTGTTGTCTTTCTCTATGTTACTTGTATTAGCATAAGAGGGGGAGCAATGCAACCTCTAAGAAGTTCACTATCTGGTTCTAGTCAGGGCCGGATTCATAGCCGCAATTATGGGGCACGTGAACTCATGATCTCATTGTCAAACTAGGTATTTTATGTATGTATTTTCTAAAATTAGTGTAATATTATTTGTCGGCACCCATGTTCCAAAAAGATTGAATGGTTTACTTGGTTGAATATCAGGATATTTACCCTGAGAAACAAGGATCAATTCTCACTCAATACTTTTTCTTTTGAAGAATTAACCCAAATAGCCGTCCACTTAATTTTTTAAACTAAAAATAGCTGACGGGTGTATAATATATGTATACTTCATGTATATTATATGTATAATATGCCTGACTGGCTGAGTGTGTATGAAATTACTTACTTGGATCTAGGCTTGGCAACGTTTCGGAATACCTTCCTGGCTGCAACTTTGGCCTCAAATTCACTTCTAATCTGCGTCGTAGACTCATCCTCTCTTTTGGTATCGAGTATTTGCTCATCCAGCGTAGATATTACCCCATACCTTACTATTTTAATCAATCTCTTCATATTCCAAGCTGAAATATTCTTCGGGTTCAACTTATGCAAATGATCAATCGATATCCCTTGGTTCTGTTCATCTTGATTTTTTGACAAAGGACCAGAAATACCAGAAATCGAAATGCTTACTGTTCTTGATGGTTTTGGTGTTGGCGTTTGTCCACCATTAACACTTACGCCCTTATTACTACTGTATTGAGGAGCAATTGGTGGCCTAAGTTCTGCTGGTAACTGTGCCCCTGCAATATTCTGCAGCTTCCAAACTTCAGCCAATGTTCTATCCTCTTCGACTTGAGATCGATGAATTTCTATCAACGGTGGTCCTGATAGTGTCTCGATCACATATTGATTGAACAACGATTCTTGAATTCGATCAAAGAACGTGCTAACATGAAACGAAGATGCTAACACTTTCACCATAAGAGTTTTCACTAACCATAACATTGTCCCAATTAACATACATATCATCAATTTATTAATATATCCCAAGAACTGATTATTCTCATCAACTTTCTTGTCAAACATGAAATGCCATGCAATTAAAACAAGGCCTAACCATAGACAATTCTGAACAGGCTTTCTAACACCATAAACAAAATACAATACCCTTTTCCTCAACAAGAAATTCCTCTCAATAAAGAACACAACTAATCGAATAACCCAACCTGATAACAATCTTCCACATATTAAAACAAGAACCAAAACCTCCCATTTCCATAAATGAAGTCCCCTGAATTGTTTCCTCTTCAGTAAACGGATCGCGAGTGTACATATTAAAGCTGTCACAATAATAACTAGACTTATCCATTGCAACAGAGTCCAACAATCAACTTTATCCTTTTTAAATTCATCAGGAAGATCTTCATCGAATAATGGATCTTCGTCTTCTTCCTCTTGTGGCTTTAACATCCCAGAAGCTCTACCTAACAATCCAGATCTTATTTGACCTGATTTTCCAATTCTTCCTGATCTTCTCTCAGGTATCTCGGGCGGGTCAATTAGTCTTGATTTTGTCTTTGCTCGTCCTAACACGCTCGTTCTTCTTTGAAACGACGTGCATTTTAGCACCTGATCATTATCACCACCATTGGTTTTAGGTGTGTAATAAGTATTGTTGCTGTTATTACTATCATGATCTTGAGGATTATTAATGTTTATCGTCCTTTTTCGGCTAAGATACTTTGGTTCATCAGGTGTTGCATCGCTAGTAGTTTCACCTTCATCAGTCGAGCAACGTTCGTTGTCATTATAAGATTGGTCAGGCTTGATGTCAACCACGTTACTAGGTGGTGACGGAGCCTGAAATGAAACTCTTAGATCCTTTGACGTCGTATAACGATGATTATTTATCATGTTGTTGTTCATGTTATTGTCAACAGATGGAAAATTTAGTGGACTTGATCCACCAGCGCTATCATTATCAGGTTTTGGATGATTCCTCAGCTCATCCATTTCTAAATCCATATCCAATGTCATTTCACATCCAACAGCTCTCTGTTTATTCAAAAACTGTCCGATTAATTTCGACGGTGGATCTTCGGGCATGTCCTTAATGCCACGTTGGATTGTCGGCCCGCTATTCATCATATCTTCTCTCCAAAATTCATAACTCGGCTCGTGCCATAACATGTTACGTTCACTTCCATCCCTGGTGGTAATTTTTTCTCCACCATCAATCTTGACGATGACTTCGCAACGATCATTAAGATCAATGGAGGATCTTGTTGTCAATGAGGAAGAATTGACGGATGAAGAAGCTGAATATGGTGTATCGGGGCTTTGATGAGAGAGGATTGGTTGGTTTTCAATATCGTGTGGAACGGATATCTTTTTGGTATGTTTATAAGAACTATGAGGTTTAAATGATTTTTTAAGAGATGAAGAAAGTTGATCCATGGTTTTTTTTAGATGATTAATATGATGTTTCCTTTAATCTTTTAGGTTGAAGAACATTTTTGGATGAAATTTCAGTTATGAGATGTTGTTGTTGAGAAACATTTAATGTTGTAAATTCCCATATTAAATGTTTGTGTTTGTGTTTGTGTTTGAAAAAGAGAAATGTAATGACGTGGTTTTGGATTAATTATGGTAAAAAATTAAAGGATAGGCAAAGAGATTAATTACAGATGGTTTATGTGACGATAAATTAGGAGTTAAAATAAGGCGGGCTTTGCGTTAATGTAGGCTTAGACTTTGTATTAGCCAAAACTTGTACTTCTCTTTATTTTCCATGAGATATGTTTGTTTTGCATGACATGAAAACTCTTGTGTAATGTTTTCTGGAATTCTGGTTCACGTTTAAATCTTAACCTAAAAGTAATTATATAAACGCATAAAAAAAAGAGGCTCTAATAGCAATTATGAGACGAGTAAATTAATTAATTTAAAAATTCTTTCAATTTTCTTACACTTAAAAATATGTTATGTGTTGGTATCAGAATAACAAGACGTCAGACGAAAGCTAAAAGTAAACCTCTGCGACGACAAATCGGATTACCAAAATAGAAAGATATTAAAAGATTATATTATAAACAAGACTTTTAATAACTAAAATGTGGATGTTATTATGTTTCATTGTTTTGTATGAAACACAGATCCTCAACAAGAAAGATTCTTTCAATATGGAAGACATGGATTTTTCTTTTTAGGAAAAATTAAATAGAGGCGGTAGAAGATTGAACGTGCCCATGTTAACAATAGAATAACTTTTGACTAAAAATGAAATCGACATTAACATACTATGGTCAAAATTGTGTTTAAATCTTGTTGACTAAAATCGAGTAACAAGGACATCGATTTATGTACCTATTAACAGTAGCGGAAGTCTTGCAGAACCTGCTTTGATCAATTGATCAAGTCCGACTTCGTCTTTCTTGGAAACGAAATATTTTTCACAAACTAGATACCTTCTTCTTGCGTTTAGTGTGTTTTTGTCTTTATAGGGAGGATTTCTCAGAGTATATTTTTCTAAAGAAGGAAAGCCTTAGAGAAAAAGCTACCGAGAAACTGATCCACTTTGATCCCCACGCTCCCACTTACTTCTCAACGTGCGGTAATTTTATTTTAGGAGTTAAACCTTCCCTAGGTAACTTCCCTTAATCATATCTCCTTTAAAACAGGTCGGGTCAGTCCATATGGGCGACCCAAACCCAATATCCAACATCTCCCACTTCGCACATGGTGGACCTGACCCAAACCAGTACCATGACAATAACACACGTAATTCATACTGGCAATAGTTCGTGCGACCTACGAGCTCAAGAGCTATATTTTTTTAAACCATTTGAGGTAGTTCAATAGCTCCATATAGAAATCCAATCTATATACTACTACTATGAGGATATTATTACTCACAATACCCCATACATCATTTGCTATTTCAATATCTATTTATCTAGTCCCTCATCTCTAAAGAAGTGAACTCGAGTTCATGTTTAACTTTGTATCCATAATTACATTTGATAACCTCATGATAAGTGTAATGGTCGACCTATGAATACAAGTTAACTTACTAAATTTTTAGTTGTCTTCCCTTTCTACTAGAATCTTTCCATTCCAAATCAATTGCTTTCCTAGACATGCACTGCATTGCCGAATCACCCATGGGTATTAGTGACATGCTAAAGTAGCAACACAATCAAGCAAAGGGCTCATTCTTCCATTATCCCATTGGCCGATAGCACACATAGTATGAAACACATGTTACGATGTTTTCACCTTATATTGGTGCGTGTGTCTTATTCTTTTAATCATTCAACGCCGTACAGATCTTGGTCTAGACACCTTCAAGTGTCTAACCCAAGTTTCTCACTTCAATTAATCCCCAAACCATCTTCTTAGAGAAACTCGCATCTGGCTTACAAAATAAGTCATGATCGAATAGTGAAATTCGTAAAGCCTGACTAGTTGTCAAGACAGACCTCTACAAGTAAATTTAACCTCGCATTATCCAAGGTTCTATAAGGTCTCATCTCTTCACGATTCTTAACGTAAGAGGCGATTGCTCGTTTGAGAGAGCCAATCTCGCGACTTGTTCGACACACTTTATCAACAAAACATCCGTCACATGCATACGAGATATAAGCATAATTCAAGAGTCAAATATTGATGAGCATATTCTAATACTAAACAATACATAAATATGTTCATATCCTTCGCAAACCTATATCCATGACATTTTTCTCAAACATGTCTCTAGATTTCGCATTTGTAAAAGGATCAGCTATCATGCTTCACGTAGGAATATACTGTAAATTTATCTCTCCACTTGCTACCATGTCTCTCACAAAGTTATACTCAATGTCAATGTGTTTGGTCTTGTTGTGATACTTAGGATCTTTTATATACGCAATAGCCACTTGACTATCACAATATAGAGTCATGGGACCCTGAGAGTTTTTTGTAATATCCAAATGCTTAAAGAATCTCCTCAACCAAACAACTTCTTGTACTGCAGACGCACAAGCCACGAACTTAGCTTCCATTGTTGAAAGGGTTGTACATGTTTGTTTCTTACTAGTCCATGATATAGCAACGCCATTAAGTAAAAATGCATAACCGGATGTTGATTTTCTATCATTCTGGTCACCGGCCTAATCAGCATCTGTATATCCTCTCAAGTCGAAATAACTCCCACTATAACATAGTGAATAATCTGCAGTCCCCATCAGGTATCTGAAAATTCTCTTCACAACTTTCCAATGATCTCTTCCAGAATTGGATTGATACCTGCTAACCAGACCTACGGCATAACAAATGTTTGGGCGAGTACACATCATAGCGTACATCAAGCTCCCGACAGCACTTGAATATGGAACTCGAGACATGTCTTCCTTTTCATTTTCAGTCCTGGGACACATTTCAAGGCTTAAAGTTTCACCTCTCGCTACAGGAGTATCCATGGATTTGCAACTATTCATGCGAAATTTCTCTATATATAAGTTTCTTGAGATAGACTCAATAACTTTTTGGAACGGTCTCTTTTGATCTTAACGCCAAGGATATAGTCTGTCTCACCCATATCTTAAAGATCCTCCATGAGACCATTGACTTTCAGATTGCGTCTGACTCTCTGACGATGCTCTTGGACGCTATTTTGGCCTCAAGGTTTACAGATTTGGCCAACTATGGTCAAATTTGCAAAATATGGCACTAGGGACAGTAAACATCAATTCATTCTTATTCCCAACTTCAACAGAAAACATTTTAACATGTTCAGAGTATGGTAATGACACTTTAGTTGAATTTTATGTATGAGTAATCCATGACAGCACACAAATCAAAAAACAACCATTCAAACTCTAAAGGAGAAGACAAATTCAGACTTCAAACTAAACTTGCAGCTACAACAATGCAAATTATGAGACAACAAGTGAAGAACTATTGCAATTTTCATGGTAATATAGTATCATAATGACAACTACATCACTAGAGATTAGAAGTAGTACATTGACAACAGCAAAAACAACAAGAAAATAAGATTCTGACTTGGAGAAATGTAGCTAAATAGAGTCAGCTACAGCTTAATCAAACAGTAGCCAAACAGCAAAAGTGAAACTTCCACAAAACTTCAAACCCACAACTTGAAAAGAAACAGATATCCAATGATGAAGCAAGCTATCAATGCAAGTCTAGCCGTGACCTTTTCTTGAATTCTCAAAAAAGCTTTGTCGCTCCATCCCTGTAGGGACGGAGAACCCGTTATTGTCTCGGCTGTGCTATCGTGTCTGATTAGCATGAATTTGTTTATCTGGACGAGCAAAATCTCAATTGTTGTCTGATTGTGGAGCTGTAAAACTGTACTAAGCTATATTTTTTCGCCATGATTAATGTATAACATAATGAAATTAACCCAGAGATTGAAACAAGTGATTAGCCATACGAGAGAAAGAAAGGAGAGAAGAGAGATATTATTTTATCTGAACTAAAATGAATCAACCGTCTTTCTTGTTTTTACAAACTAAGACTATATATATACAATAAATGAGCTATCTATAATAAATGGGCCTAAGCCTGTTATACAAATAAACATGGAATTTTTACATTCCTATAAATATTATCCTTCCTACTCAAGTTTTACTATAATTACATTTTTTATACTCAATTACCATTTATGTACATTTTAAGGGAATTAATGATAATAATTAGTGTACTAAAATCACTCTAACATATCTTCCACTCCCCCAACGTTTCTCTCTGCACATCCCACCCCCTCCCCCACGTATCTTGCACCAAAGAGTATCAATTCCACCATTGACAACCATTAAAAAGCTTTGAGCTTTGAATTCGATTTGGGTTTTCAAAAAACATTATTTGTTTGAATTGGGTGTTGTTGCAAAGAATTGGGTTCTCTCTCACTCTAAATCCCTATTTTCAGTAATATAAAGCAAAGAAAAAAAGAGCAGCAATTCCACCATTGACAACCATTAAAAAGCTTTGAAGCTTTGAATTCAAATTTGGGTTTTCAAAAACCATTATTTGTTTGGATTGGGTGTTGTTGCAAACAATTGGGAATATAGTTTGGAGTTTATATCTCAATTTTGAGGGTATTTTGGTAAAGATTAGACTTGATTTTGGCTGAATTTCATATTGAAACTCGAAGAAGAAGAAGAAGAAGACGTGATATGCACTATGTTTACAAAATTGTAGTAAAATTGTAGAAATAATATAAGAAAATTGTAGATAAGTTGTAGATAAATTGTGTAATATTTAATTAGTTGTATGAAAATTATTTTTACTATGTATAAATCAGATACAAAATATACAAAAAACATATTGTATAAATTTTATATAAAAAATTTGTATTTAAGTTGTATGTTATTGTAGTTATATTTAATTGGATAGAAATAATGTGTGAAAGTTGTAGATACGTTGTATAATATATAATTAGTTGTATGAACTTTATTTTTACTGTGTATAAATCAAATACAAAATAAACAAAAGACATATTGTATAAAATTTGTATTTAAGTTGTACGATATTGTAGTTGTATATAATTGAGTAGAAATAATGTATGAAAATTATAGATAAGTTGTATAATATATAATTAGTTGTATGAAATTTATTTTTACTATGTATAAATCAGATACAAAATATACAAAAGACATATTGTATAAATTTAATATAAAATTTGTATTTAGGAACAACCTTTTTCAAAATCAGTGACGTGGCATAGCATATGTCATCCTAAGAAGATCTCAATATCTCTCGCTTTATATGTCCTTTTTCCTTCAATAATTATAACATTTTTTCTTTTTCATTGACGTTCTGTGTGCATTTATTAATTTAAATTTAAATGTATAAGACAAATTAAAAGAAAAATATTTTAGTTAAAAGTGAAAAAAAAATTATATCTAACCACAATCGTTCATTTTCTCTGAAACCTTATTATTCAATGTTTATGAATTGTTATTTTAATCTTTAACAATGTTGATGAATTTACTACAATACTTATAGAGTTTTAATTATTTTTTTCGTGATGAGGCTTATTGGATATTTGGAGAAGGATCTAAATATCCAATGCCTTAAAAATTACAATAACAATAACTAGTAACAGATTTCCCGATAAATTCATAAAAGAACTTGTCTCTACTAATATTCTGAATGCACTTAGAATTATATCCTAGAATAATCAAATTATATGGATAAATTAAACATTTAAGGCATGAAAAGCAGGAAGAAATAGTGTGATACCAAATTAATCAAACTTTTTGAAAAGAGAAGAGTTACAAAGAGAGAAACTGATATGGCTTTGCAGCTGCTTCGGTTTCTCGAGGTTGTATTAGTGTTAAGCATGCTCAAATTATATTTTTTTTAAAAAAGAAAAAGAAAAAAGATATAACTAAATCCCTTGATTGAAGGCACAAATAATGGATTTGGGAGTTTTTTAAAGTGGATTGTATATATTTTGTAAACAAAATTTGTTTATGCCAGGTAATTAGCTAAACATGAACATTAAGGGTAATAAAGTTTCAAATAGTGTATAGGAATGAAAACATCCCAATAAATATAATGTGGTCCAATGAGTTATGTGGGATGGGCTTCCGATTGGGCCTATTCAGATTGGGTCTGCTTTGGTACTTTAACTCCAACACCACCTTCCTCCCCCCTCCCCCTCCCCCCGCCCCCGCGCAAGTTGGAGGTGACTGCACACCCAACTTGAGCAAGAGAGAATGATGTATCAGACTGGTAATAGGCTTGGTGAAGACATCAGCCAGCTGAGAGGAAGTGGGAACATGATGCAAAGTAATCAAACCTTCACCAAGCTCCTTCACCAAGCTTGGTTATGATGAAATGACAATCGACCTCAATGTGCTTGGTCCGCTCATAGAAAATATGATTTTTAGCAATATGGATTGATGTTTGGTTATCACAGAAAATAGGGACAACAGCATGAACTGAGATACCAAAATCAGACAGTAGTCGCACAACCCAAACCAACTCAGCAACAACCTTACTGATGGCTCTGTATTCAGCCTCAGCTGAAGAAAGAGACACAACAAGTTGTTTCTTGGCCTTCCATCCAATAAGAGCATCACCCAATAAAATGCAAAAGCCAGTGACTGAACTCCTGGTGTCTGGGCATGCAGCCCAGTCACTATCACAGTAGGTGGACAAAGAGAGATGAGGAGAGTTGTTGATGAACACCCCAACATCATATGACCCCTTAAGATACCTGAGAATGTGTAAAGTAGCATGCATATGGGAAACAAAGGGGATTTGAAGAAACTGTGTCACGACCCAAAATCCATAAGGTCGTGATGGCGCCGGACACCACTGTCAGGCAAGCCAGTCATTAATTAGTTGAATTAAATTCATGTATTAACATTTTGAAATCGTAACTTTCATTTCATTTCATAATAATAATCGATAAAAAAGAACTGCTGAGTAAATGACAATGGTTTAACAATTCATTTAATAAAACACATCCCAACTCACCCCAGAACCCGGTGTCACAAGTGCATGAGCAAATTTCTAGGAATTTTACAGATACTACAATACTTGTCCGAAATACCGATTGGACAAGGAAAATGAAGATAAAGCACAATACAATCTGAGGGAGACTCTGTCAGCTGCGGGTCGTCTCCGGATGATGAAGATCGCCTAAGTCTCCAAGTCAGCCACATCGCTGTGAAAGTACCTGCGCAATAAAAATGCACAGCAAGTGTAGCATGAGTACGAAAACAACGTGTACTCAATAAGTATCCCGCCTAACCTCAGAGAGGTGGGACGAGAGGTCTAATTAGACACTTGCTAGAAGTCAATTTAGTATAATCAAGTGAGACACTAAGCAGGAATATCATAGGATATTTAATAAAATCAGGGATAAGTAATATCAACTTCTTTCACATTTAACACTTTGAATCTTCGTCATTTCAGTTGGCAATTTAAAACTTCATAGGCCAATAAGCAGGTAATAATTACAGAAAATACGCAGTAATTATCATGCGCAAGAAATGCCGAGGGTCGAACGACGCGGACCAACAATAATAAAATATGCACTGTCGAAGGGTCGAACGGCTCGGACCATAGATGCATCTATTTTTTTCCCGCTCGCGAATCGATCATGTGACGCGGTCATATATAAATAATAGGGTTATCCTGCTCGTGAATCATACATGGGACTCAGGAACCCATAGATACACATATTCACACAATAATCCACATTTTTATCAAGAAAGCAGTTACTCAAGAAAGTGGTAAAAATTCTCTTTTAAAGAACACGAAAATAGTATTTACATCTTTGTCTGGAAATTCATTTGCCAAGTTAATAATGTTTAAATATTATAACTTTATCAGGAACCCATGAAAGCATCAATTCTCTTTCTAAATGATTAAGAGAAGTAAACTCTAACCTTCTTAGGTAATCAATTACTAATTCGATAGCACTAACAGTCTAATATTATTGGAAAGATCACAAGTACAACACGTAAGGCATTCTAGTGGGCCCTAGACTACCCAGACACAAGCATAATAGTAGCTACGCACGGACTCCCGTCACCTCATATGTACGTAGCCCCCGCAAATAGTAGCGCATAATTAATTAGTTCACCTATGGGGACAATTCTCCGTCACAAAGTTATAAAGGAGACTTACCTCGATCCGAAATTCCATAACCGGCTTTCAAGCCCTTCCGATGACTCAAATCGTTGCATAACGCTCCGAAACTTGCCAAATAACGGCAAACTAATGAAAATATACTCTAATACTTGTTAACAATTCAAATTATATAAATTCCCAACTCCGCTCGAAAAGTTGATCAATTTGACCTCGGGCCCACGTGCCCGTATTCCGAAATTTTTCGAAGATAATGATTACCCATGACTTTACTAGCTCAAATATATAATTTACTCTTAATTTCATGCTCAATTTCGTGGTCAAAATCCAAAAATATCAATCTCTAGGTCTTCTACCAAAAACCCATAATTTCAATTAATTTCCACTAATTTCCATGTTCTAATCAATATATACACATGTATTTAACTCAAAATGGTGAAGAAAACACTTACCACATTCCATATGGTGAAAATCGTCTCAAAAATCGCTTCAATCCGAGCTCCAAATATGCTAAAAATGGACGAAACATCGATATATAACTTCTGCCCAGGTATTTACTCATCGCGATCGCGGAAAATACTTCGCGATCGCGAAGTACAACCATTTCCAGCCCAAAATTAGCTCTTCGCGATCACGAAGAACATATGCGCAGCACTTCCGGACAGCCTTCAGTATAATGGTCATAACCTTTTGTACAAAACTCTAAATTGCAAATGGTTTGACGTTTTAAAAACTAGACACCAAGGGTTACAACTTTTATTCTTTGCTTAGTTCCCAATTACTTATAGATTATGAGATATAAGTTGCTAATGTCAGCTCTATGCAACACAATGCGGTTTTCAAATTCTTCCCGGACATGCTGTAGTGTATCAACCCTATCCCTTTGTACACAACTCCAAATGACAATGGTTTAATTTTCTGAACACTAGACACAAAGGGATAAAACTTTTATTTTTGGATCATCTCCAAATTCCTTATAGATTGCAAGATCCAAGCCTCCAAAGTCAAGTGAGTGCAGCAAAATATTTCCTCTACGCGATCGCGGAAGGCCTTCCGCGATCGCGATTCACTGGACCATTTCTCTCATTTTACTCATCGCGATCGCAACCAATTCCCCGTGATCGCATAGCACACTGTTGTACCCAAAATCCAGCATCTATAAATGGCCTAGAAATGGTCTGAAACCACCCCGAAACTCACCTGAGCCCCTCGGTACCCTGTCTGAAAACATATCACGGACTTAGTTAAGGCCTCAAATCACATCAAACAACGTCGAAATCATGAATCTCACCCCAATTCAAGCTTTATGAACTTTGAAATTTCAAACTTCTACATCCGATGCCGAAACGTATCAAATCACATCCGTTTGACCCCAAAGTTTGCACATAAGTCACATTCGACACTACAGACCTGCTCCAACTTCCGAAATCGCATTCCGACTCCGATATCAAAATTTTCACTTCCGGTCGGATTTCTCAAAAAGCTTCAAATTTCTATCTTTAGCCAAATGACTTCAAAATAACCTACGGACATCCGAATTCACTTCCGATCGCGCTCCCAACTCCAGAATCACCATACGGAGCTATTCCCAAACTCGGAATCCCAAACAGACATCGATAACACTGAAATGCACTCCAACCCAGACTTATGAAATTTCTTCCAAAATGCTAACTTCCACAATATACGTTGAAACGCTTCCGGGTTATCCAAAACCCGATCCGAACATATGCCCAAGTCCGAAATCATCATACGAACCTGCTGGAACCTTCAAATCCTGATTCGGAGGTCGTTTACTCAAAATTCCAATCTTAGTCAATTCTTCCAACTTAAGGCTTCCGAAATGAGAATTTTCCTTCCAATTTGACTCCGAACTTCCAGAAATTCAACTCCTACCACTCCTACGAGTCATAATACCTGAAACGAAGCTTCTCATGACCTCAAACTGTTGAACGGCGCGCTAGAGCTCAAAACGACCGATCGAGTCGTTACAAACTGGCTCAGATATTGCACTGCAAATGATAAATCAGGCCTGGTATGGGTAAGAAAATTAAGCTTACCCACCAGACTTCTATACTGCTCAGGAGAGGACAGGAGTTCACCCATATCAGCCTTCAACTTGTGATTCAAGTCAAGGGGACAAGTGACAGAACTGACATCTTCACAACTATAAAATGCTTTATTTGCTCTCAATTTATATCAAACTTATTCTATTTTGAAATATGTCATAGTGTTCAACACTATTTCATAAGTATAGCTTATACAACCTTTTTAAATATCCAAACTCATTGTAATTCCTTAGTTTTTAAACGCCAATGTGATGTCTTTTTTATCAAGCTAATTTTCTTGAAATCTTTTATAATAATATTATCCGGAATTCAGATTTATATCTATAGATTTCATATCGGATGAAGGACACTAGTAATTAATACTTCCTTCAGTCCACTTTAATTGATTTTTTTGGTTATTATTTTCACACATATTAAAGAATTCACCTTTTAGCATTAATTAACAATAAAAATAACCATATTAGCCTTGATTTGTTCATTGGAAATATAACAAATACTCCTACGCTCTTTACTCCAACTCTTTACTCCAAGGGCAACTTTGAAAAAAAATTAATCTCTTCTTGATATCTGAAAAAATCAAATATTATGGACCATCAAAAAGGCCAAAAAATCAATTAAATTGGACCTGAGAGAGTAACTATCAAGTAATTAATGGAAGCATGAACATAAATGAGGAGGAAAAGAACTACTATTATTTCTCTCTTCTTCAAAATAATGATGCTAATTTAGGAAGTCAGTACAGAAACAGGAAAATGAAAACCATCTTAGTTCAATTAATGTATTTATGAGACTTCATTTATGTTGCAAATTTAACATAAATTAAAAAAACTTATTTATAGCAAATTTTGTAGTAATTGTTGAGAGTTGTTACCAAATAGAGAAACAACATGTTGATGTTAATGTGGGGGAGAAGTCCATTATTTTGGACCCTATTTCCTTTTATTTTCTTTGCTACCAATTCCCAAGCTAAACATGGTGGCTTTTTTCTCCCTTCTCTTTGTTTTAATCGTACCTTTATATGCTTGAAATACTTATATAAGAATGGGTGCAATAATATTTCGTACTAACTGAATTCAAATCGTCGATCCGCCTCTGTTTTCTTCTATTCTCATTTCATATTCTTTGTATTTCAGATGGACCTGTTTATGATTATTCAGCTTGGACAGAGGTAATAAAGCATTTTTAAGAAGCCATACTACCCAAAAAATCCGTTTTATTATTATATGAACCATAACATAAAATAATGTGATGTGCCGTCAAACCTTTTTATAACAACCGCGTTTGTTCTAATATTTTTTGGATGTTATAGTGAAGTGTTGTTACATAGGACATATATTATAACATAACATAAAAAATTGATTATGAGAAAATTTGGCCTTTATAGTGAATAATTGTTATATAAGGATGATGTTATAGAGAAATTTGACGGTATAACCTTAGATCATTTCTTGGTTTGTTGACAGTGTCAATCGGATCCAGAGGCGCCACTTTACAATGGAGGAATTCTAGTGAATAAATTGCCTGAATATAAACCGGTTAAAGATATCAATGGAGATATGGTTAATTCACCTACTTTTACCTTGCAAAATCTATCTCCAGGCGCATTTTATTCCTTCTCCAGTTAAGTTCCTCTTAATTTCTTGTACTGTTATAATTATTATTGTTGTCGTCGCCGTCTTATTATATTTTTCAGTGACGAAACCAAGAAAAATAAGCAAGGTGTGTTCAAAATTTGAACAGCCTTTGCCATTGGGCTATGCACATGGGTGTTCAAAGTATATTTTCTGATCAATAACGAGTCATATTTTATCCTATACACAACATAATTTTTCGGCAACGGTTGTTCAGTTGACCACCCTTGATCACACATAGCTTCGCCCCTGATACTTTCATTGCTAATCAAATTGGTATTTTTCACAGGCTGGGTGAGAGTGAAAAATGTTGATTCTGCTCTAATATCAGCTACAATCAAGGTAGAGAACACATATGCAAAATGTATAGGAAGTGTAATAGCCAAGAAAGGATGTTGGTCTTTTCTCAAAGGTGGTTTTCGTTGGGATTCACCTTCCACCTCTTCTCAGATGGATTTTCAGGTAAATTTTCTTTATACATGTTAAGTTATCTTTTCAAGCCTGGAAATAAAACATGTTTTTAGGTTCGAGCCTGAGAATAAACAGCTTCTTGGTAGAAAGCATTTTACCCCCTTTGTTGGACCTATCCAGTGTAATTTCGGATCAGTCGGGCTAGGGCTTGCCTTACGATTTCATTCAAGCTAACTAGACAGGTAGGCAATCCCATCCCCAACGCAGATTCTAAGTAAGCCAAACATGCCTATTCTGTATCACACACATCGGGGGCCGACGACTTTCACAAGACGAGTAAGGACGGGGAGAGGGAGGCTCTCGAAACCAAACGAGACTAGAAAGAACATGGGAATTAGCACCATTCATATGAATGCTTTTGTCTCTTCGAGACAACAAAAGGACAGCTCTCTCTATATTTTGGTCTCGGTTTAGCATCAGATATCGCTCATGGTCAAACCATAAAAAGAGTATATATTTCCTTTGTCTTACATGTTTTATTTTCAAAACAATTTTTTAAATCTTTTGCAGAATTCGGATCGGACAAGAAAGAACGTGGAGATAGAGCTTATTAGCTATTCATTACAACCATTCACAGAGAAGCAATGGAGAAAAACTCAATTTGAAGGAATAAACACGGCAAGAACTAAACAACATTTCCTTTGTTTTGTTATTGTTACTACTTGTTGTGTCTGCTTCCTTTACTTTTACCTTAACAGTCTCTCTACCTTCATAAGGTAAGGGTAAGGTCTGCGTACACTCTACCCCTCCTAGTTCTCAATTTCTGGGATTACACTGGGTCTGTTGTTGTTGTTGTTGTTGTTGTTACATATATGTAACATCGTGTTAGCGATAACAAAAAATATAGTTGTTGCATTTCAGGAAAGGAAGCGTGCTGTTACAATCCATGTTGTAGATGAAAATGGATTTAGATTGCCAGGTGCAGCAGTAAAAGTAAATCAAATTTCAACAGAATTTCCATTTGGATGTGCAGTATCAAAAACAATTATTGGAAATTTGCCTTATCAGGTCTACTTTTTTTTCTCTTTCATTTGCTAAGAGTACAGCAGTTGAAGGCAATCCTTGGCGTAACTAGTAAAATTATTGCCACGTGATCAGGAGGTCACGGGTTCGAGCCGTGGAAACAACCTCTTGCAGAAATGCAGGGTAAGGTTGCGTACAATAGACCTTTATGGTCCGGCCCTTCCTGGTCCCCGCGCTGCTGAGAGTACAGTAGTTGCAATTATGGTGTCAAAATTGATTTTCATTACATTAAGGTAAATAATATTATTTCAGGAATGGTTTGCTAAGAGATTCAAAGCGACAGTATTTGAAAATGAGCTCAAGTGGTATAAGACAGAGCCACAACCTCAACAATTCAACTATACCTTAGTAGATCAAATGATGGAATTTGTTCGTAAAAACAAACTTATAGCCAGAGGACACAACATGTTTTGGGATGACCCTGTCTATATACAAGATTGGCTTGAAAACATGACCTCTCCTCAGCTGAAACGAGCGATGAAATCCAGGATCAAAAGCGTAATAAGTAAATACAGGAATGAATTTGTACATTGGGATGTAAACAATGAACTTCTTCATTTCAATTTTTATGAAGGAAAACTTGGACCTAATGCTACCTTAGATATGTTCAAGAAAGTACATCGCGAAGATCCACTGGCGACCTTGTTTCTCAACGAGTACAACGTTGTTGAACGTTGTGACTCGAAAGCTAGTGTAGACAGGTACATTGAAAAGTTCAAGGAACTAAAGAACGGCGGGGTGACTGTAGCTGGAATTGGTTTAGAGAGTCATTTTGCTATACCTAATCCTCCTTTTATGAGAGCTGTTCTTGATAAATTGGCGACGCTAAAGCTTCCTATTTGGCTAACAGAAGTTGATGTTAGTAAAATGTATGGACTCGAAGAGCAATCGATGTACTTAGAACAAATATTAAGAGAGGGATTCGCGCATCCAAGTGTTAACGGGATCATGCTTTGGACATCACGTAGCGTAGGAGGATGTTATCAAACGTGCCTTACCGATGAAAAATTCCGAAATCTTCCAACAGGTGATGTTGTTGACAAGCTTCTGTTGAAAGAATGGCAAACTAAGATAAAACATGGGAAAACAGATGAGTTTGGTTCTTATAGTTTCAGAGGTTTCTTAGGTGAATACAATGTTTCTGTTGTTTACAATCACAAAGTTATCCACTCTTATTTCTCACTTGGCCGTGGTGTCGAGACTAAGCACATTACAGTTCAAATTTAGCCAAAAACTACTCAACATATAATGTAACTTTTAATAAACTGAACAAGAGTTAGTTCATTTTTCATGTAAATTTGTATTCTTAAAAAGAAATTTGACTCCTAGTAATGTCAAGATTTTGATTTTTACCCTATTTCTTTTCATATGTCATGCTCATTTGACAGGTCCTGTTTTGAAATGTTTTTGCTTCACTTTTTTTGAAAATCAACTACAAAGTTAATGAGGCAATGTCCTCTTTAGGCCTTTTTGCCAAAGCAAGACATGGTTACTCCACATAGTTAATTCTAATAATTGACATTTATTTAACTCGATTGTACAATACTATTAACGAAAGTGTAACTGGTAAGTTGTTGCCATGTAAATAGGAAGCCACCGGTTCAAGCCGTGGAAACAACCTGGCCTCTTGCTGAAATACTTTGCCAAAGCAAGACATGGTTGCTCCGCATAGTTAACTCTAATAATTAACATTTATTTAACTCCCTTGTACAATTCTAATAATGGAAGAGGAGCCTTGTCGTAACTGGTAAAGTTGCTACCATGTGACCAGAAGGTCACCGGTTCAAGCCATGGAAACAACCTCTTGCAGAAATACAACGGTAAGACTGCGTACAATAGATCCTTGTGGTCCGGCCTTTCCCCGGAACCCGCACATAGCGGGAGCTTAATGTAGCAGACTACCCTTTTTTTGTACAATACTACTAATGGAAAGGGAGCCTTAGCGTAACTAGTAAAGTTGTTACCATGTGACCAGGAGGTCACGGGTTCGAGAGTTGGAAACAAACTCTTGCAGAAATGCAAGACTGCACAATAGAAAAAGAGGCGGGATGAGAATTTTAAGTTTATGGGTTCAGGATTTTAATCGTTTTAAGGTACTAAGTTCTAAAGTAATAATTTCTATATATTCAATGAATTGTGTAAGACAAATACAGGTTTCGCACCCTTGAATAGACCCTTGTAGTCCGATCCTTCCCCGGACTCCGCGCATTGTGGGAGCTTAGTGCATCGGGTGCAATACTAGGATTATTGTATGGTAAAATAAAAGCACTTTAATCAAATGATAATGTATGGTAAAATAAAAGCATCATTTAGTAGATTTTACTGTCTTTGTAAAAGGGAAAGATCCTACCTCTTGTTCTTTGTAGGCTAATCCTAAGTCAAAGCATGTTCTTTATTTCATTTCTTGCTTTGCATATTTGTAGATTTCTTTGTTGGCCATATGAAAAGAAAAGTTACATATACTTTTATGATTAAGAATAAAGGTTATAATGAAAGAAAATGGACAAAGATTGACACCCATTATAAGCTTTAATCATTTCCAAACAACAACCAAATTTTCATGCAGTTTTTTCCAAATCTAAGTCCATAAAATAGTAGTATCCTATGAAAATATGAACATCAAATAGGTGGCTTTTTGGAAAAAAATTCTTATCATTGGAAGTGGATATTGATCCAATTTCATTCCATATTTACAAGGGGAGTGTATATATTCTGCCAGAGGCGGACCTATGTTACAGAATGAGGGGTCACCAGTACCGTAATATTCATCAAAAATTCCTTGAATACATATATATGTCGTTTAAAAATAGTAAATATATTAGTAGTGACACCCTATATACAAAATAAATTTTAATTAAATATCAAATGTGCATCTGTTACCTCTAAATCCTTGGACCGCCTATGTATTCACCATCATTGTGCAAATTGTGAATCATTATCTGTGTTGGCCCTGGTGTGCATTAATACCATTCTCACGCCTGATTTTAAAATGTCAGGTTCTTGTCGAAGCTAATTGAGTTGTTAATCATCAAGCAAATCGCGTAGGCGCTAATCCACCTTTTCCTGAATCTTTCTTAAAACCTAAATCATTATTTCTCTAACTCAATTACTCAGATCTTAAAGTTCTAATCTGGCACATACATTAATTGACACGTTCTGAATGCAATTAAAAAAAACAATGCTAGCACTTAAATTAGTGTCTGAAAATGTGTTGTAAAATCCTGAGTAGGGGTCAATTGGAAACAGTCTCTTTATCATCACAAGGTCGGACTAAGGTCTACATACACATTATTTTTCCAAACTTCACGATATGGGATAATACGGGGTATGTTGGTGTTGTTAGTGTTGTGATTTTAAGTAATTAATGATATATTAATGCTTAAAATGGGTGAATGGGAAAATAAAATATTTGAGTAATATTTGAGTTTCCCTCCTTAATTGTCCCACATAGGAAGAGGAAAAGACTTTTGATGGGTATATAAGAAATTGCTCTTCTTCTAGCTAATAAAGAGTTGAGAAGAAAGCAAGCCTCGCGCCGTCGTCGTCGTCGCTCGCTCGGCTCGGCCTCGGCCTCGGCCTCGGCTTCGGCTTCGGCTTCGGCTTCGGCTTCGGCTTCGGATTCGGATTCGGATTCGGATTTGGATTTGGATTTGGATTTGGTCAAATGATCGATCGAGAGATTATTTTTTGGACCAAATTTATTTGTTAATAGTAAATATTAACAGAAATGTTATTAAATATTTGTTTTAATAACAAAATATTAATATTAAAATAAATATTAATATTAAATCCATTTCAGTTATTATCCAGAATTTAGTTTTCTGTTTTGTAACAGAAAATTAACTACCCTTCAATTTTCCCTCTTTATTATTGAGTAAATAGCCAATTATGTCATGGCATTTACTTTATGGGCGTTTTTGCAAAAACAGCCATTATGAAGAGTTGCACCTCTTCAGATTTCAGCCCAACTTTGGCTATAAATACAAGTCCATTCTCTCAGATTTTACATACTAATTTCTGAGTTCTCCTCCTTCTTTCTGCATACTTTCATCTTCAAAGAAAGCAAGTAAGTGTGATTTGCTACCGAACTTTGAGTTCGCTGAAACACTGGGGTTTGAAGTACCACTACACCAGTGTGAAATTCGTTCTATCCTGGGAGGAAATAATCCATAACCTTGGGTACTAGGAGGGGATTAAATTCCTTAAGGAAACACTGTGAATTCAGTGGGCTCGGATTAATTTCATTGCGTTTACATTTCTGTTTATTTATTTTATTATTTCCAGAATTATTTTACAAATACAGAGATATAACAGTTAGTCGATAAAATTACATGCTACTTATGCTGATGAAAAATAGCAGGCGATAAAATAGTCGAGGTGTCAACAATATTATACTCTCTCCGGTTCATAATAAGTGTCCAGTTTTCTTTTAGCACGCCCATTAAGAAACTACTAAATCCTATGCAAAAAAAACTAGTATAATTAAACCCCTTATTAAAGTATTGGTCACATAATTATAGCGAGGAGTGAGAAAAGTTTTTTTAGAGATATGCACATAAGGGTAAAAGAGTAAAAACAAATTGAATTTTTTTTTAATAACATAATTGAATACTTATTTGAACCAAAATGAAAAAGGAAACTGGACAGTTATCGTGAACGGGGAGGAGTAAAAGAAAATGAAAAAACTGGAACAGTGCGAAGAAGTCAAAGGGGACAAAACCATCAGGGAATGTTTTCTGGTCCCATGAAAATAATATGTCTGCCTGCAAAGCGTGACATAACATAAGGATTGGAATAACTGAATGAATAATTCCATTCCCAGCTTTTTTTGGTTTCATAATCGGTAATTACCATGAATTTGTTTCATTAATTATGCTCTACTTAAATTTATAACAACAATCAAAGACTGATCTAAGATATATATTTTATGGGTTCAGTTTTTAAAATTTTTAGCATTGAATTTACTGTATTTTTAAAGTTATGGGTTCATTTCATATTTACTATTTTTGTAATTTTGATGATTTTTACACATAAATTTTTACTCGCGTCGAAAGTTATGGGTTCAATTTAACATATTACTAACTCTGATAACAACATACCTAGAGTAGCCCCACAAGTAAGGTCTGGGTAGGATAGTGTGTAGGCATACCTTACCTCCACTAGAAAAACTAAATTAGCTACAAACTTTGTCGCTAATTTGTCGCTAAATAAGATTAACTATAGATTTTTCTCTTTAACAACATATTTGTCCGTTATTAATTCTTGTTTAAAAAGGTTATAAAGAAATCCCATCTCATGATGTTTCACTATCATAACATGAAGGATAATCAATGATTACTCTAAGGTCACACATTTAAATTCAAAAGATCTCTGCTAGAAGCAGACGACAGAGAATATAGTAACAAAAGGTACAATATTGCACTTCAAACCAAAAAATGCAGATAAAACAAACCTCAATTACTTTTTTGGATTTTTTTCAAGTGTCAATTTCTGATATTTATTGACTTGATAATTTGAGTATAACCCTCCAAATTACCATAGTTCTTGCCAAGATCATCTCCTTAGTTCTATGCAGCTTAAACCTTGTTTAGTACAGTCATACAATAGATGTAATACAATGGTAAAATTCCAGTCAAACCTTCATTCATCCTCTATAGTAGCACTTCGTTGTAACGGTTAAATTTTCTTTGGATCGGACTTTCGTGTATGTTATTATATATATTCTTGCTGACAATACTTCGCTAGGCAAAAGATATTCGACACAAATAAGATTGATATAGTGAGGTTTGACTGTAATATTTAATATTTTTTAGGATTTTAGATATCTAGATTTTTTGGCCAGTAGCTGGATAGTAATGATAAGAGGAATTTTCAGAAACCACTATTGTTTAGTGGCTATTAATTTTTTATAGCTACCATATACATAATTATTTCATATATCTACTATTCAGTTACGGTAGTGTTTTCGCGTTGTTGTATTCATGAATACAACAACAAAAAATGCCTAAAAATTAAGGTAGTCCAGTTGTACGCGCATATATTCACATGTATTCATGAATACAACAGCAAAAAGCGTCTAAAATCAGGGTAGTCCAGCTGTTCGCGCACGTATTCACATGTATTCGCGATATTGTATTCATGAATACAATAGTAAAAAACGCCTAAAATCAGGGCAGTCCACTCGTACGCGCATGTATTCACATGTATTCGTATTGTTGTATTCATGAATAGAACAACAAAAGGCGTCTTAAATCAGGGCAGTCCAGTTGTACGCGCATGTATTTACATGTATTTGCGTCATGTATTCATGAATACAATAACGACAATCACCTTAAAATTATGTATGTTCAGCTGTCTAAGAGAGAGGAAAAACATAAATAGCGTATTTCATGCCTTATTTCATGCTTCAATGATCGTATACCATAAATACTTATTTTGCAATAAAATAATTTTGATTTATAACAAATAGGATGCATACCTTTGATGTATGCGGTAAAATTTCCTAATAATAATATGGTTGAAATTTGGAGACATTTTCCTAAAATTTGTTAGGCTTGAAAGGAAAGAAGAAAAGAAGAAGAGAAAATGCAGTTCCAAGGCACATGATCTATCAATTCTCAAAGAGATTTTGTCCATACTACAAAATTTGTAAAAATAAGAGTGTATACAAGTTTCGTAGACTGTTTTGGGTAATTGGGTTGTAAGAATAATACAGATTTTTTTACAGTCCAAAATGTGAAATGTAGAACAGACTAATTGGAAGAATGAATTCTCGAGTTGTCAAATGGCTTCTCCCAAAGCCATGTGAAAAGGAAGCTTTTCCTCTTTGCTCTTCTCATCTTCTTGGTATAAAGCGACCACGCCCCTTCGCCTGCAATCATTTGGTCTACTTTCATACAATTCTCCTCAAACACTAGATTATAATTAATTAATACGTATTTCACCTTAATTTACCATTAATTATGGTAATACATTACTATAATTTAGTGTAGACACATAATTGTATAGGTCAAAATCAGACCGAGGATTAAGTCGTGCAGAGTTGAGCGATGAGGGTGACCTGGAAATCGTTAAGTATATCGTTGTCGTGATCGGTCAGTAACCTTATGCGCCGAGTAGCTCGACAACTGGTCGTGGTCGAGGTCGAGCAGCAGAGTTAGAAATAACGGCTAGTCTTATATTGGGATTCAAAGAGGGAATATTTCATTGAATATTCTCTCTATTTGTACTTTAGGGTTCTTAGGGAATATCACATATAAATAGAAAGGAGGGGGAAAAGGCAGTTAAGCTTCCATATGATAAGAACACTTGTAAAAGGATTAACTCTCATACAAAATACAAAGAACTACTTTTGACTAAGATTCATTCTCTTGGTGAACGATTCTATTGTCTTTACCATCAGATCCAAGAAAGTGCATGATATTCTATCTTAATCGTGTCATTCATCATTTTCAGAGGAAGGAATCTTTCACCATCTTCAATATTGGGTGAATCTTCTAATTATATTTATTGCCATTTAATGATATTCATTGCTCGTTCTTTCTGCATTGTATAAAATCTGGTCACATTTATTACCCGCATTTCATTTCGAGTATATTGTTACTCAAATCATTCGTTATAGATCTAGAATCATTAGCTTTGATTAGGATGGTCACATCTTAATTAATCACGAGTTAGTTTAACCAAAGATTAACTCATTTTTGGTCAAACAATAATGCATTTCTAGACAAGTGAATTGATTCGATTCTGAAATAATAAAATAATTGAAGAAATACGCAATACTTAGCCTTGAAATGAAGATAAAATAGCACAACCAGTAATTCCGGGAGCAGGTCTTTCGGGCACAACAACAATGAAATCAAGGAGTAAGAAGATAAAATTGTATTAAGCTTTGAATTGATTATAGCATAAGTTTGCCAGTAAATTCGTGTAGTTTACAATGATAACATAGCTCGCTATTTATAGTTGCACCTAGGGAACAAGGTCATAGAATCATGCTCTTCTTTAATGGTAATTATGAGGGTCATTGAAGAATGTGTAACGGTAAACATAAATAATACATTCTTTGTAACGAGCAGTGTACTACAGGCTATGGAATAATCTCTATTAAATGCTACCAGACGGCAGGTATTTATTACATCTTTATAAGGGCCATTCTTTCTGGTGGCAAACGAAACAATTGTCTTTGATTTAACTATTCACCGCATTCGGCTTCACGTGTCACTATCTTATGCAACCACTTAGCATAGCATATATTGCCTTAGTGACTAGTGTTCGATAAATTATCACAACGCCAGTGACAAGATAGTATATATTTATTTAGTATATCCCATTCAAATGCTAATCCTCAACTATAACATCATTATCACATCACACAAAATAAAATTAAGAATAACACATTAACACGGAGTGATTATGGCAATGTGGACAAAGGAAGTATAAGATATATTACCCCTATTAGTTTAGGCCAAATTATTGAAATTGACATTTTTATATATTCGTAGTATATATTTATGGGAAGAAGAGAAACCCGCTCGTGTTGTGCGGACAAGCCATCCACGCTCCCATAATTAAATTAGGTTTTGTACTACAAGACAATAATCCTCATGTTTAATCCAAGAAACAATTGCTTTGTGCTCGAAAACCAACCCTTATTCGTCAAAGCTCGCAAAGTTGGAACTCTTTACCCTTTGAAGCTATAAAACTTGTTTTCATACACTTCCCCCGTGATCACACCCACCCCTCTCCCCTCCCCCCTCCCCCCATAATACAAATTCAAGATTTAAAATTTATGAATTTATTTTGTAACAAATTTATGATTAATGTTTATCCTAAAATTCGGATAACAATTAAACTTATTTTGTGGTTTTAAGGATATGTGATTTAGTCCAATACCAATTGATAAACAAGGAATTAAACAGATGAATTAGGCAATAAGTAAATCAAACCATTGTATAAGCGAAGCTTCAACCTCGATTTGAGACAGCCTCGAGGTGGAAAAGTAAAAACAATAAATAGTAAAGCAATTCTGATGAACAGTAAGCGAAAATGGCGAGGAAGTAACGAGTGTATATATTTTTATCAGTGAACAATGATGGTTACAAATGAATGGAATTCCTCTTTATGCAATAGAGGAGTCCTAAATAAGGTACACTTCTTATTATAGCAGGAAATCGTATTAACATCTGATTAACCGTCATAGATTGATCCGTTACGAGATCACGCCACGATCCTCGACCAATTGCGGATATCTGGCCCTTTCCGTTATCAAGCTATACCGATGTCACTTCAAAATCTGTCTCTTATTGGCCTCGATTATTGGTGTCGACCTCGGTATGAAAAGAGGCTTCGATTTCGGACTCGATGTCCTAGTTCTTTGACATGACATTCCTATCTCGACCAAAGAGTGAAATCGGGTAGCCCCGATTTCTACCGTATACAGATAGCCCCCTCGTCGAGTAAAATGATAAGAAACTACTTGAGCCTCGATTTTCTGGAGACCTCAATAGTGATGTCATCCTCGTGACATAAGCGACAGAGATGACCGAAATATCCCGTCGGTACATTTCTCCAAAGCATTAATGCTTGTTAGTTGACGGTCGGCCACTAGCACCATTGAACGGTCGCCATAAATCTATAAATATTGACTCTTTTGTTGAATCAAAATTTTACTTTCACCTTCATCAAATTTTAAGTCCCTTAAACTCTCTCCATCTCTTCTCTTTCACCACCCGTTAAGTCAACTTTGTTAATATCAAAATACCAAGTTTCACCTCTTTTCGCTTCCTTCTACCTGAATCAATGGAGAAAACCTCCAAAACCGTCCCACAAAAGGAGAAATCTTCTTCCTCTTCTTCCCGTCCTGTCGGTGACAAAACACAAGTGGAACCGCTCCTTCATGAGTATGTTCCCGGCCCATGTGTTTTAAAATCCAACTTCAAAGTCGAGAACCCTCCATCGGTCCCTGGCCGATGTGAGCATGTGTCGAGATATATCCGCTCGATAACAACGGGCTATCTCGAGGCTGTGAAGAGAGATTGTAACTGGGGGG